>SNQJ01S0038089.1:45052-58476 GCA_010110895.2 Picea sitchensis | reverse complement strand
GGGGGGGGGTGGTCTGAAATGCTAAGAGAGTGACATGTAAGGTTGGGCCAACGTGGGGGAAATCTCTTTTCCGGACCCCCCCACCATTAAAGGAAGAAAGTTCAAGGGGGTCCGAAATGCTCTGAGGACCGTTGATCTAGGTGCTGCTGCTAGATGCTGCCGCTGAGACTTGTATAGCATTTAGTCGCTATGCAAAAAAAATTCTTATCCATTAAAAACTTAGGATAAAAACATACAATGAGTAGCACTAAGCTTACCCTTTCCCACTTTTACACCATGGTCTTATTTCCTAAGGAAAAAATATCCAAGTTTACTCAAACAAAGGGTATTTTAACAATCTCTTTTCAACTTTTATTGAAATAAACACCACTAACCTAACTCCTAACCTAGTCAACTAAAATATTAATACAACTTAGACTGTTGGATTAATTATTACTCTACCTAGCTAATTTGGCCAAGATTAAACTATTTGACCAAACTTATTCACTAACCTATCAACAAAAATTCAAAAAGTTTGATCATGATTATATAGTATGATTCAAACCAAATTTATTTTTCATGGGGTTTTATATTTTCTCTTTTTTTTTTTTGTATTTTATTATTTTTATACCCTCTTTTCATTTTTTCTATTTTTATCTCTTTCTTTTTCTTTTCGTTTTTGTAAATCATTTGGAGAATAAAATATTATTTACAATGAAATATGACTAGAGGAAGAAATTCTAATCACCAGGTGATAGTATGAAATATAGGGCTATAACAGTGGCTCCACTTGGGGATGGAGCTTTCCTTGTAAGGTGCCAAGAACCAACTACTTGTTTCCTTGAATTCTCTTCTTTAGTACTTTTCTGCATCCTGATTAACTTTATTATAAATGTAAATCTAGTGACACTGATAAGGGTCTTAGGGCCTTCTCTTCTGGCTTCAACCATTGATAAAAGTCACCCACAACTGAAATAAAAAGTAAAATGGTATTTACAATGACATGAGTGAGAAAAAAACGTTTATTCCTGTGAAACATAGTGCTTGAGCATTTTGCCACTGTCAGGTCCTCCTATCAGGTCTGCTCCATCCATATCCTTGATAAAAAATGCATTACTTCCTCTGTAGGCATGTATTCTGAATGGTCCTTTCCATAGATTCTCAAATTTTCCATGCTTTCCCTTTTGTTCATTCCTTGAGTCCTAGTTGAGTACTTTGTCTCCTAACTGGAAGTCATCAACCTTGGTCCTTCTATCATAGATTTTTTTGATATTTTCCTAAATCACCTGAGTTTGGTTGTAGACCTCTTCTTTGGACTGTTGCAGTTATATAGTTTGATTAATTCTTCTTTGGATGTCATTTGGTTCTACCTGTACTTCCTTAAATAATTTAATGACAGGAACACCTAAAGAAGTAGGAAATACAACATCCATTCCATAAACCAACTAGTATGAAGACATACCAATTGACCTCTTTGTAGTAAGTCTGTCTACCCATAGTGCATGTGCCAACTTATTGTGCCATGATTTTTTGTTTTCCTACAACAACTTCTTGATGATGTTGACCATAATCTTATTTGAAGACTCTTCTAATCCATTTCCATGAGGGTAATTGGATATAGAGTGTCCTAAGGTGATCTGATATTTTCTACAAAACTGTATCATATTTTTTGATTTGAATGATGCTACGTTGTCAGTGATGATTTTCTCGGGGCATCCAAATCTAGGAAGAATGTTAGTTTCCAAAAATTTGATGATCACAACATCAATGGCTTGCCTGGTGGGTACAACTTCAATCCACTTGGTGAAATAATCAGTGGCTGTGAGAATCCACTTGTGCTAGCCTGAAGGAGGTGGGTGAATTTCTCCAATGAAATCCAAACCCCATTGTTGAAATGGAGCTTCAACTAAAATTGGCTTCAAGGGTAAAGGCATACTTTTCCTTTTTCCTTCAAAGCTCTGACATTTATGATAGGAGGTCACTTTCTTGTGGACATCTGCAAATAAAGTTGGCTAGTAGAAACCAACTCTAATAATTTTATTGGTAGTGGTCTTCCAATTCAGATGTCCACCATAGTCTTCTTCATGGAATTCCTACAAATCTTTATCAACTTCATCTTTCAACAAACAATTTAGTAGAATCCCTCCAACATCTTTCTAATAGAAATTGCCATTTAAAATACAATACTTCATAGCTTTAAGTTTCAAAAATCTAGCTTGAGTTTTAGTTATAACAAGAGGAGCTTGTAGATGATATAAAACAAAAATAAGGTCTGCATACCAGGGAGAGTTTGAGAAAACCTCTTTAACTTGGGGAGTCGCCTGCTCTTCTTGTTCATCAACTGCAGCTAGAAAATTAATATCCAAAGCATGAAAGTTGGACTCATCCATTAGTTTGGCTAATCCTTGACCCTTGATAAGCTTGGTTGGTTTGATCTCAATATCATATTCAAGGATCACAACAATCCATTTACCCCTTCTTCCATCTGGATTTTCTTGAGTTAGAATATCTTTCACCACAACATTAGGGACATGAGCAATAATATGTGAGTGGAGAATATATACTCTGAAATATTTAATTGCTTTCACCAAACAAAAATCTTTCTTTTCCATGATGTTATAATTCAATGCAACATCTCTCAAGGATTTACTGAAGAAAGAAATAGGTTGTTCATGGCCTTCACTGTTCTTCTGCAAAGAACCGTTGTAATGGTATGCTTAGAGGAAAAAGAGAATAGGAGGAAATCTATTGTATAATCTAGAATGATAAGTACAAGGGCTTGTGTCAAGGCCCGTTTCACCTGATCAAAGGAATGTTTTTGTTCTATGATCCATTTTATTTTTGCATCTTTTTTCAACATATTTGTTATGTTTTTGAGAAGCTCTGCCAAGTTAGGGACAAATATTCTCAGAAAGTTTATTTTGCCTATGAAAGACTACAACTCTTTTAGATTTTTGGGATGATCTATTTTTTGAATGGCTTCAATTCTGCTAGGATCTATTTTGATTCCATCCTTATATATTATGTATCCTAACATTTTACCTTCCTCTAGAACAAACAAATTTTTCTTTGGATTTAGTGAGATTCCAAATCTCCTACATTTTTCAAAAACTTTTCTAAGGTCGAGTAAGTGCTCTTCATCTGTTTTTGAAAAAATAGTTATGTCATCCAGGTATACAACAATGAATATTCCAAGTTCATCCACAAAAGAAATATCCATTTCTCTCTTAAATGTGGCACTAACATTCATTAAACCAAAAGTATTTTTCACATACATGAAAGTGCCCGAAGGTGTAGTAAACACTATTTTCTCTTGATCATCAGGGTGGACTAACACTTGGTTGTAACCAGAAAAACCATCTAACAAAGAAATTTTACTGGATCCAATTACCTTCTGCAAAATTTGGCCCAATTTGGGCAAGGGATAATTTTCCCTAAGAGAGACTTTATTGAGATTTCTGAAATCAATACACAGTCTGATTTCTCCACTATTCTTTCTGGTAGGAACTAAATTGGATACCCATTTAGAAAACCTTAATGGGACAATGATTTTAGCATCATACATCTTCTTTATTTCCTTTTTAATTAGAGACATCAACTTTGGGTTAATTCTCCTAAGATTTTTCTTGAAAGGGTTCTGATCTTCTTTTATGGGAATTTTGTGTTGTATAATGCTAGTATCATAGGATTTTAGATCTTCATAGCTCCATGAAAAAACATTTATGAATTATTTGAACAATTCTATATATTTATTTTTTTGAGAAGGAGGTAAATATTTGGACAATTTAATCATTTTGGTTCCTTTTCAGTTCCTATGTTACAGTCCTCAACTTCTTTTCCAGAAGGTTTAATTTTTGGTTTTTTAGCTACATCATCAAAATCAAACAATTCTTCCAATGGAACTAATCCTCTAGGAAAAATATTATGCTTTAATCGCAAAAAAAATAGGTTTTCTTGTTTTTCATTTATTTCTTCTAAATATATCTTATTTACACTTCATTTTTCATCATCACTATATACATCAATATTTGCACATTCAAACTCATTTTTTGATTGCAGAAAATCATCATTATGTTCATCATTACCAAAAACTTGCCAATACCTGATATTGTCTGGGACAACATGTCTGCATTTTACCTCAACTGTATACTGGTGATTAGGATGAAATGGTATTTTACAAGTGGCTGCTGAGGTAGCCAAACCATAAACAGGTATGTTTTGGCCTCTGGGAATCACCTGCAAATCATATTCAGTAAAGCACTGCAAGAAATCTAGAACAACATTTATGTAGGGTCTTAGTCTTGGGTGTTTAGTAGAGTATTCACCTTTGAACTATTTTATTATGAGTTCAGAATCACCTCTTATTGAAATTCTCTTAGCACCAAGATTTTTTAACAATTTCAAACCTAGCATTAATGCTTCATACTCGGCTATATTTTTGGTACACTGAAAATTCAATTTGTAGGAATGACTTTTTGTATATCTTTCTTTTGAATTTGAAATCCACACCCCAACTCCTGATCTTTCCTTGCCGACAACACCATCAAAGTCTAAAATCCACAGAGGTTCTGTTAGTTCATCAGATTGTACCATCACCGTTTTATCTTCTTCAGGGACTATTTTGTTTTCCTCCATGTTATAAACATCATCCTCCAATTTTTCAATTTGTCTTTCCATGTCTCAATCATTATATAAAATAAAAGAGTCAAGATCATAATGAAATGATTATAAGGGGTAGTTATGTGGTTTCTCTTGATTACTGACCATGTATTTCATTAGTGTCTCCCTGTATAATATTCTCTGTTGACCAAATAATAGGATGGTGGAATAAGAGATGTCCAGTTGTAGGGTGCCCTGTAATTTGGCTCCCCATGAGTGAGACAAAAACATGACATACTTTGGAGGTATGTCTGCAACAAAAATGTCCATTACTATGCTTTTGGCTGGGATTTGTGCCAAAGTAATACACAAGTTTTTGATAAGGCCTATGCATTTTACTTTTCTTGAAGCAAAAAAGTATAAATCCTTGTAAGGTCTGGTGATATCAAGTCCTAATTTCTCCATAACATCCTTAGACATAAGGTTTTGAGAAGCACCATAATCTAGCATGGCATTGTGCAAAGTCTTATCATGAATATTTAAGCTGATGTAAAAAGGAAGAACAACACAATTGAGGAGGAGCAAAACAAATTTTCCATCAACTTCAGGCCCAAACAATAACTCTGATTGATCATCAACAATGTTTACTGTGTCTGTACCCATTCCTGGATCTATGTTCAAAGCTTTGATCACTTGTGATTTGTAAGCATTCGTGTTCATTAATTCTGTCAAAGGAATATGTATTTTGAGTTTAGCCAATTCACTTTCCAGACTAAATGAGGTTGGAGTTTTATTTTGATTAGGAAGATCTGATTTCTCAACAACATTATTTTGTGTAGTATCTTTGGGCTGGATGGTGGAGGGAAGATCAATTTGAGCTGTCTTTGGTACAGATTCAAATGTTCTTTTTGTTGGGACCTCTGAGTTTTTCTTTTCAGAAACTTTCTTGGCAGGTGTATCTGATTTCTTCTTAAAGCCAGAAGCTTTCTTGGTTGGATTATCATTGGAATTCTTACCTCTCAAGTTGTACTTCCTATGAACTTCCATTATTTCATTTTCAAAAGCTTGTTGTTATGATTCTTCCTCCTCAACTTCAGTCTGTGAAAGAAGGAAAATATCTTGTTCTTCTTGGGTAAGAAAAATAGAATCATTATCATTTATTCCCATAAGATTAATGTGAACATCATCAAGTCACTCAATTGTTTCTTCCCCCTCATCAACACAGTTTTCTTGAAAAGGTGTCCTAATCTGCTGATTAGGGCCTCTTTGTTCTCTTTGTTCTCTAGGTTCTCTTTGTCTGATTTGGGGAGGATTTCTCCTAAAATTAGGATTTCTGATTTGAGGACCAGGTTGATTTTCTCTTGGTGGGTTCCTATCGATTATTTCTAATCTTTCCATCATTCTTTCCATAGTTCTGAATAAGTATTCTATTTTAGCATCAACAATGGAAGTGGATGGTTCTTCCTTGATAGTTACTCTCCTTTTTGTTCTTTGTCTAGCACTCTTAACCAACAAATTTGCCTCTACAGTCACAACACATGTTTTCATTTCTTCCAAGGTTGCAGGGTTTCTCTCTCTCAATTGGTAGGACATGTCAGCATCAAAACCATTAGGGAACTTAATCAAAGCTAAGCCTTGAGGAGGTTTAATGTTAGTTGGAATTGCATTATAAATATTGTTGAAGCGAGTGCAATAATCCTGTACAATTTTCCCTTGGTTTCTTTTTATACTTTCATATTCAGATAATATTTGATTGGATTTTTCTTTACTTCCTCTCTATTGAGGAAAGACTGGTGAAAAGCAGTAATATCATTAAGGCTAGTAGCTGGTAAGGCTTTGAACCATTTCCTAACCTCACTAGTTAAACTTTGGGAAAACAACCTCATTTTGACATTTTCCTCATATACTTATTGCAAATCAAAGAAGTCATTCATTTTGTCAAAATGATGTTGTGTAGTCATACTTATAGTTCCATCAAACTGAGGAATCCTAGTCTGATAATCCTAGGGCATATTATGTAAGGGAGCAACCAAAACAAGGGGAGTATATCTTGCTGCCATAATTGGTGGAGGAGGTTGGATAGCAGGAACTCATGTAGAAGGCTGGATGGTAACCCATACAATTGTTGGAGAAGTGGTGGAAGATGTGGAAGAGGTAGGGATGGAAGATATAGGATGAGTTACTTGAGGATTAATAGAAGATGCAGAGATGGAAATGGCATAAATTTCAGCAGATTGTTGAATATAGGATTTATGCAAAGCTTGATCAAAGTATGATGCTAGATCTTGTAATTTCTAAAAATATTGAAGGATTTGTTGATCAAGATCTACTCTAGGAGAGTGTCTTTCAGGGGTTCTAGGTTGGAGGATAGCTTGATCTAAAACTGTTTCATCCAAAAAGCTATCAGATTTGGTTCTGAAAAGGCTATGCTCAAAAGGTAGATTGAAAGTGGATATCTTGGATTGTGACAAACTTCTCTGGAAGAGAGGTGGCCCTAGGAAGAGGACTACTACTCCCTTGACTTTCTACTGTACTTATTTTTCTAATTAATATTTCTGGATTATCTACTACTTTTATAGGTTCTCGATCAGTGTAAGATCTGGTATGAATTCTTTTTGGAGCCAAAACTTAAACTTTTAGAAACCTCATTATTTATTTACAAATTTTAGCAACCTCTGCACATTTCTCTCTTGAATTTTAGATCTATGATTGTTCAGAAATAAAGTTTTCTTACTTAGGGAAGACAATTCATAAAGTTGGAAAATTTGTTCAATTCCCTAGTATGGTCGTCATTATGTTATCACTTTGTAATTTCCAGAGGTTGTATAAGGGTAGAAGAAATTGACAGAGGTAACTACCAAAACCACTTTTGAAGCTAGGATCTTGCCTTGCCAGCTTCAGAGAGGGATCTCTCTGTATGATTTAGATATGTTTAAATTTTAAATGTTAGGCTAGTTATGACAGTTTATATTTGTTTGTTTGTTTGTAATAATTGGATGAATGAATGCTTAATTTTCCATTGGGCTATGGGGTGTGTATTTAAAGGTGAAGATCATATTCAAATTTTATAAGGTTTTCTTCACAGGGCATGGTAGTCAAACTGTTGGATATATTCATATTAAATGAGGTGAATCAGAGAGAACAAGAGGGGAAAGTCCACTAAGCAAAGGAGCAGTTAAGAATTCCTTTACTCAATTTTAAATGAAAACATACAGATCATTAAAAAATCAGAGACAGAGTAAACAAGATAAATTCGGTTATATTGACTTTCTTTTAATGATTAGAATTTGAAATACATGAAATGATTACAGAGAAAACATTTAACAAAGATAAAAATACATCACCAACAATATTACACAATAATCTTGTGAACAAGCCTTTTTTATTACTGGTCGATCCTTTGAAAAAATCACACAATAGCTCCTGGGTAAAAAAATCAACCCTCAATACTTCGAAGGAAGAAGTATTTATAAAACTATCTACATCAGATCATGTCATAAATGACTAGGATATTATGGAGGAAATATCTAACTAATTAGATCTTAAATTACAAAATATAGGAATCCTGTTGATTTGTTTGGATCCTTGGTGTTGGGTTTGTGGAAGTAGTTGGTGACTCATATATTTGACTTTGGCTAGCTACTCCATGTTGACTCGAACCTCAAAATTGTCTTTACTTAAGTAAAGAGCATAGATCTTACCATCTCTTTTTACCTAGAATGGAAACATTGAGTAACTTTCTATATATCTCATCCATTTCGGTATATTAGCAAAAGTAGGCTTGGTGATGAAGATATGTTTTATCTCATGCTGAATACTCAGGTCCAACTATAATATCTCTAGGAAAGATTTACCAGTAATTCTTCCATGTATCCCTGCAAAATTGGAACTGTCCTTTTCCACTGCACTGATATTTTGTTTGTAATTTGATAGAGTGATTAGCTTGTCATTGAGTACTAATAGTCCAGGGATACCTTTCTTATGTAGTACTTCAATCTTACTGAAAAATATCTACACTCCAATGTCCATCAGTTGAGCCTTCTCTTCTAGCTGCAACATCAATCCTTTCTTGGTCAGGACCTTCTTGATCTCAAGGATGGTCTATGCCCTATCTTCAATTTCCAGTTCTTCTAACGCCTACTTGTTTTTGGAGTTTAGGAATCTAATGAGTTCAGTGGCCCTTGTAGGTATTTCTCCTAACTCTTCTTTGATTTTCTCAATTGCTTCTCTGGCCTTCTATACCAATTCATGCTATTCAAAGATGATCTATATGGATGGCCAGATTTATGCCATAGACTTGTTGATATCCACCGAAATGTTTTCCTTATCTTGGGATAAGGTCTTTTCCATGAAAATCTCTTTCTGTAGTTGCTATAGTTGTTGATTAAGCCTTTGATACTTATGACTCTCTACTTGGAGACTGGCTTGGAACATTGAATTCATATCTTAGAGGTTTTGACCTCTTGTAGATTTTTGATCTCTTCCCCTTGGAGGGACATGTATTCCATAGACTTCACAAGTTTCTCAGATGCATATGAAACTTGTACTCGGATTGCTGATGGAATCTCTGCTGATGTAGCTGCTTCTGTTGTTCTAATTATTGTTAGAGGGACTGCCTCTAGTGGGATCATGGCCATCTTCACATTCCATTCCTTCTCCTTTATCCGTTTATCCATTTCTACTTCCATTTCTCTTATCTGTGCATTCTGCTCCATGATAATCTTAAGAATTTCTTATTTGTGGCCTTCAGTCTCAGCCACCTCTTCGGCTTGTGAATATTTTGTAGCTGGAAGCTTCAATTGCTTTCTCAAAGATGCTATATCATCATTCTTTTTCTTAAATAACTCCTCTGCTGCCTTGAGATTTGTTGGGTCATACCCAATCTTCAATACCAATTCTTATAGTGATTTGATCTTCTTGTCTTTGGCCAAAGAAGATATTTTCTCCAAATTCAATTGGGACTGAATGCTATTCAAGGACACCTGCAATTTTGAAGCAGTCAATGAGGTGTTTGTCAAGGTGGAGAATATCATCTGCCCTATTTTACTGTGCATGTCCATTTGGTCCACTGGATGGACATCCTTCACATCAAACTCAAAGGAAGTCTTCTTGTAGTCAGCAGGGGTCTTGGGATGAGAAACTTGTGCTTGTAGGAATGCCTTTTGCATTCTTCCTTTCTCTGTGTCAAATGCTGAGAATAGTCTGTGTTGAGAAGTGGAGGTCTGCTTCCAGAACTAAGCATATGTGTTTCTGTTGAGGAGTTCATTCCTTAGTTTGATCTCCTTATACTTGTCAAAGGTATTTGACTCTATTTGCTTATGAGATGATTAAAATGACATAGTAGTGTTTGTTTGATTTTTAGATGAATATGTGGACACTATGAACTGACTGTCTCAAAAGGTTGAGAAATGTGGTCCCTCCATGACTATGGTGGACTGCATTTCTCCTTCTTTGAGCAGGTTTCGTGTGTGACTGGTTTTGGCCCTTTTTCTGTAAAATTGGAAGTCATTAGCTGATACCTCTGTGAATGAAGGGGAAACTTCCTTTCTTACTCTCTTTTCTATTTGAATTTGAGGTGTGATGGTATGTGAAGCAGTGACCAGGGGAGGCTGTTCTTTTGTTTCCAATAATTTGTTTTCTTTCCATTATGTCTGGTTCATATAAGTTTCCACATCTAGATTTTGTATGTGAGCATAAGGAGTTCTCCTTTTTTTTACTCTGAGTTCTGAGATGAAACCAAATGGGTCATAATTCCATGTGAAACTCTGAGTGAAACTCATTCGTTTGAAGAGGTTGTCTGCCTCTTCTCCTGCAACTCTGTTGTTGCATATAAAAGGGCCAATTTGGGTCTTGATTATGAGTTGTTGTTTCTTCTTTACTTCAACAAAATGGATATCATCAGAGTTCACCATCTCCCTTATGTATTCCAATGCAAAAATCCTTACAGGGAGATATTTTGGAAATCTGTATGGTGGCATTTCACATCCATACACTCTTATCTCAGTGTGTTTTTGGTATAAATACCAATCCCCTGTTTTGGCTAGATCAGAGAGGTAAAGGATTCTATGAATTTCCTCATTGATTCTTGGTTCTATACTGTTGTTCAACATGCAAATAACTGGATGATAGAACTGGTTTATGAAGTCCTTGAAGCTGAATTAAGTTGAATTTTCCCTCACTAGTGAGGCCCATGAAGTTACCGAATGTGGGTTTCCTTCCTGGTTTAACTTCTGAAGGACACATAGAAACATGTATGACTAAAATAATAAGAAAAAATATACTAGGACTAAGGAATATCTGAACATTCCTTCTGTTGAAAACTTGAAAAGATGATCATTTATGTTATCAGCCAGAAACTGTCTGAAATCAAATTGAACTGTGGATCTTTATTCTATGGAAAAAACAGATAAAAAACCTAAGATAGGCTCATCTACCCATTCATCTAAGAAGTATCCTAACAGGTAAAAAATAATGGAAATGATCTGGTTGGCCCTAACAGAGAAGATGGAGGATGGATAGAGGGAATTTTTGTTGGGTAATTGATTGTTTTCTGGCAGAAAAATCTCAAAAATTTGGGCTCTTTTGGGGAAGGTGAGATTTTGGTACATGTCGTTCAGAGCCTTGATGGAAAATGTGATTGCAGGGTCGCTTATTTGGATTTGTAGCATGTGGTTAATGGATTCGGGGGTAATAATGAACAAGGTTTCTCCAGAAAAGGAAGCGGTGGCCCTTTGGTTGGGCAGATAATTAGCTAGGTATTTCAAGGTGAATTCGGGGAAGTGGAAGGTCTGAGGGAACATATATAGAGGTAAATTGGACTCCCAGAGTCCAATTTCGTCGCTCTGATCTAGGAAGATATCTTTTATCCAAGAGTGCAATTCGAAGAAGTCGAATTCACACTTCGTCTATGTGATCTTGTAATCCTTATCTGCCAAGGGAATATGATCTGGGTCGACAAGAAGGGGAATAATCAAGTTTTTAGACGTTTCAACGGATTTGGGTTTGGGATCCATGATTAACAGACTTATAAGGTAGAGTGATGGCGAACTATAATTACCCGAGAGAAATGGTGCTTGTTGACGGTGAGCAGTTGTGGCAATTGGCTTGAAATCTTTCTTTGGCACGATGTCCACAGTGTCTGCATTAGAAAATAGTGTTACAGGGTGAAGAAACGAGCTTTTATAGTGAAATGGAGGTCTCTTTTATGGTGCGGGGTGATGAAGAGGTGATTAACGCTCACGTGGAGGGAATTGATTGGCTAACGGGTATGTGGGATGTGGCATACGACAGGTGGTAGTGGGGTACAATGGCAGAGTGAGGTGAGTGGTATTGGATAGTGGTTTGGAAGGTTTCTGGAGGGGGGGCGTAGTTGGTATGTGGATTTGAGTGGGGGGGGGGGTCTGAAACACTGAGAGAGTGACATGAAATATGGGGCCAGTGTAGGGGAAACCGCTTTTCTGGAACCTCCCCCCATCGTTAAAGGAAGAAAGGTTGGGGTGGTTTGAAATGCTCTGAGGACTGTTTCTCTAGGCGCTGCTGGATGTCGCCACTGAGATTTGTGCAACATTTAATCGCCATGCGACAAAAGTCTTATCCATTAGAAACTTAGGATAAAAAATTACAATGGGTAGCGCTAAGCTTACTCTTTCCTACTTTTACACGATGGTCTTATTTCCCAAGGAAAAAATATCCAAATTTACTCAAACAAAGGGTATTTTAACAATCTCTTTTCAACTTTTATTGAAATAAACACCACTAACCTAACTCATAACCTAGTCAACTAACATATTAATCCAACTTAGACTTTTGGATTAATTATTACTCTAACCTATCTAATTTGGCCAAGATTAAACTATTTGAGCAAACTTATTCACTAACCTATCAACATAAATTCAAAATGTTTGATCATGATTATACGGTATGATTCAAACTGGATTTGTTTTTCATGGGGTTTTATATTTTCTCCTTTTTTCTTTTCTTTTATTATTTTTATACCCTCTTTTCATTTTTTCTATTTTTATCCTTTTCTTTTTCTTTTTCATTTTGTTTTTGTAAATCATTTGCAGAATAAAATATTATTTACAATGAAATATGACTAGAGAAGGAAATTCTAATCACTAGGTGATACTTTGAAATATACGTTTATAACAAACCCTACAACAAAAATATGGGTGCAAGATAATGATGGTCTCCCATGACACGTTAGAGGAAATTGAAAACATGGAAAAACAACAATCCGTTAACTTGGAGAAATAATTCGAGGTACTTTCATAATGAATTTAAATATGGTGTAAAAGGTTGAAATGTAGGAAATTGAATTAGATTTCTGAATATATAATTTTTATTTATAGAATTTGGTATGACTATAAAATTCAAGTTTTTCTAATAGTGGTATGTTATTTTTTATGAAAAGTAGAATGCATATGTTCCTGTTAGTGTAGGTGTTGAGTAGCTAAATCATGGAAGTTCATTAATTTATTTATAGAATTGTAGAGAACATATTGTTCTTGTGCAAGGATAGTTTTTCAAAATTTATCATGTTAATTTTATATTTTTGAAATTTTTGAAAGGCCTTGCATTAGTGTAGGGTATGAGGGTCTTAACATAATCAAACAATGTTTATTTTAGATTGTAGATCTTGGTATATACTAGTGCAGTGTATAACTTATTCTAAAAATGGTTAAGATGATAAAAAAATGTTGGATCATGTTGTCATTGATGCCAATGGTTTGATTGATTGATGATTGATGTAATATAATATTTATTGTCCTTGATGAGAATGCATAGATGAAGATGGATCAATGAGTTGTCATTGATATGATGAAGATGGATCAATGAGTTGTCAT
>SNQJ01S0038089.1:15756-27362 GCA_010110895.2 Picea sitchensis | reverse complement strand
TCCTCCCAGCTCTCCTCCACCTAATATTCCTATGGCTGGTGCTAATCCCCCTCTGAATAGAATGGATTCCATAGTCGCTGCCAGATATGCTCCCTTAGTCCTACCCCATCCTATGAATCCTCTTCCTGCTGGGGATTACTTGAAATACATGCCCAAGTTCACTCGGGAAGGAGACATAACTATCGAAGAGCACCTGGCTGCTTTCTACAGTTATGCAGACAACCTCAACATTGAAAATGAAGATGTCTAGATGAGAGTCTTCGTCCAGAGCCTGGATGGTGAGGTGAGGAAGTGGTTTAGAAGATTGGCTCTAGGGTCTATTGCTGGGACTGAAGCTCTAGATAGTGCTTTCCTGAGGCAGTGGGGAGATAGAAAGGATTTCATGTATTACATGACCGAGTTCAGGTCTTTGAAGAAAAGGGAAGGAGAGTCTGTCTCTGACTTCTCCAAAAGATTTAATAAGATGTATAACAAAATCCTTGCCAAGATAAATCCTTCAGAATCCTCAGCTAAGATTTTGTATGCTAGCGCGTTCGGCCCCGATTTATACCTTTTGTTGAGAGAAAGAAGAGCCACATCCTTAGCTCAGATGCAATATGTGGCCATAGAGGTGGAATCCAATGTGTTAGCAGCTGATAGACTGAGGAACAAGGCCGACGTAGATAGGAGAAAAGGAAGGTCGGAATCCTCGACTTCTGACCCATTGGTGCCCCACCGTCAAGTGGATGAACTGACCAGGATGGTGAAATATATGTCTGCAGAGATGGAGAGAATGAGGGTGGAAGGGAGGCAAGCATACAAGGTCCCTCTGAACGCCAAAAACAAGGGAGGTTTCAGGAAGCTAAACAATTTTACTCCCACGAATGTGCAAAGAGAGAAGGGAAGAGACAGAGAAGACCAGAAGATTCAGGCCCCTTTTCAAAACAAATTTGTGGCTGAGGGGGAAGAAGGGGAAACAGATGAGCTGGATCCTGAAATCCATTGCTTCGGAGACACTCCTCCTTTTCCTCATCTCACTCAATCAGTGTATGAGGAATCTCTCATGGACATCCAGCTAAATGAGTTGAGAAAGGAAAACAAGACTAGTAGTCGCCAAGGCAGGTATGACCTGAGGTCCCAGAAGAAGGCAGTAGCACCTTATGCCCCTGAGCAGCTCACTAGAACAGAGAAGCCTGCTAATGAATCAACAGACAGTCACAGAGGTAGAAAACACCAACCCCTTTCTCCCATAGTCCAGGGTCATGCTCCCGAAATAAGAGAAATCCCCAAGCTTACATCTTCTTTTAATTTTGAGCATGAGATTCAAAAGATTAGATTCCCGGTGCCCCTGACCAAGATGATTAAACATGAAGAATTCAAAAAACACTTCTCTAAGCTATTACATTCTGAAGCCTCATGCCTTCCCACAGACTCCATAAATTTGCAAGATGAAAAGCCTGCAGTTATTTTAGGTCCTATGGTAGAAGACAGGAATGACTCATCCCCTCCTTTCTACACTTCCCTGAACATACATGACAAGGTATTGCACAATTACTTGATGGATTCAGGGGCTTCTCACAACCTCATGCCCAAAACTATCATGGAAGAATTAGGGCTAGAAGTCACCCAAGCTTATCATGACCTCTATTCTTTTGACTCCAGGAAGGTGCAATGTCTCGGGGTTATCAAAGACCTGGTCGTGACCTTGTTTCAGTTGCCCATGAAAAGTGTGGTCATGGATATTGTAGTGGCTGACGTCCCCCCAAGTTCGATATGTTTTTATCAAGATCTTGGATAAAGAGACTGGGGGGAACCTTGCAGATGGACCTCACATACGCTATTATCCCAAGGTTTGGAGGAGAGCATAGAAGGTTGTACATAGAAGCCCAGCTGGCATATATAATTAGTGATGAGGCCAACCCTACCAATCATCCCATCTTTGCCTTGGACACTGATCTAGGCTCCAGTTTACTACAACTCACCCATGCCCCCGAGCCTCCTATCAAACTTAGAAAGCATCCCACTTCTCCTCGTGAACTTCCTCCTTCCATCACCCCCGTTTGGAAAATGTTTTTTGATGGAGCCTGTTCCCGGGAAGGTGTTGGTGTTGGGGTGTTTTTTGTGTCACCTGCCCAGGAAACCGTATCTCTGTCATACAAATTAGAATTTGAAACCACCAACAATGTGGCGGAGTATGAAGCCCTTGTTCTAGGATTAAGAGTTGCAAGGGAAATGGGAATTCAGGAGATAGCAGTGTTCGGAGATGTAGAGTTGGTGGTCCAACAGGTCAGAAGCACTTATCAAGCTAAGCACCCTCAACTCAGAAATTACAGGAATGAAGCATGGGACCTAATTGAAAAATTCTTCTTAGCTTTCAATATCTCTTTTATTCCAAGGGAGGATAATGCTGTGGCCGATTCTTTAGCTGTCTCATCCAGTTTTCTAAAAGCTTCTCTACCGTCCATAGTCAACTATGATGTTGAAATAAAATATAGGCCCTCTGTACCGGACAATGTCAAGCATTGGAAGGTATTCGAAGATGATCAGGAAATTGAAAGATTTCTCCGATCCATTGATGAATTTTCTGTGGTGCACATCGATCAGGATCCAGACACAGAAGATGACCCTCACCCTGAGGTGTTTTTAAATAAAATTGCTAACCACCAGATTATTCAGTTACCTAGCAATCACATTCTGAGGGGACTAGTCCCGTTGGAGAGATTGTTCGATGGGAATGATGTGGCAGTAAAGGGTAGAGTGGCGGATGAAGATGCTGATACAGCTGAGTGCAACATCGACGCACCAGAGGAGCCCAAGTTTGTCAAGATGTCAAGCAATCTGACCACAAAGGAGAGGGCCGAATATACTGAGTTGCTGAAAGAATTTTTGGATGTGTTTGCTTGGACATACGAAGACCTAAAAACGTATGATACATCCGTCATTGAACACAAAATCCCACTAAAGGAAGAGGCTAAGCCATTCAGGCAGAAGCTAAGACAGATAAACCCTATGTTGTTTCCCGTCATGGAAAAAGAAGTAAAAAGATTGTTGGATGCACAAATCATTGTCCCCTTGAGATATTCCGAGTGGGTGGCCAATTTGGTCCCAGTAAGGAAGAAAAGCGGAGAAATCAGGCTCTGTGTCGATTTTAGGAATCTCAACAGAAGCTCAAAGAAAGACAATTACCCCCTACCTAAGATGGAACACATACTGCAGAGGGTAACTGGTGCATCCAGGATATCCATGATCGATAGGTTTTCGGGCTATAATCAGATATCGGTCATGCCTGAGGACAGGGAGAAGACAACCTTCACCACTCCTTGGGGCACATTCATGTATGCCAAGATGCCATTTGGACTAATGAATGTAGGAGAAACATTTCAGTGAGCCATGGATATAGCCTTCATCGAGGAGAAGGACCGGTTTGTGGTGATCTATATCGATGACATCACGGTCTTCTCAAGCTCAGACAAGGAACACCGCCACCACTTGAGGAAAGTTTTCATGAAATGTCAGAGGTTCGGTCTGTCCCTAAACCCCAAGAAATCTTTGTTCGCTATGCAAGAAGGGAAGTTATTGGGCCATATAGTATCAGCAGAGGGAGTGAGAATTGATCCCAGTAGGGTGGAGGCAATTCAAACCTTATCACTTCCCAGGTCTAAAAAGGAGGTTCAGGCCTTTTTGGGAAAAAATAATTTTCTAAGGAGGTTTGTCTCAAATTTTTCCGAGCTAGTGAAACACATCACGGCCATGCTCAGGAAGGGAAATGAGGTGAAATGGACTGCTGAGCCCAGGGCATCTTTTGACCAAATAAAAAAGGGCATTGACTGAGACACATGTGCTGATCAGTCCTGACTATTCCAAAGAATTCCTAATTTTCTCCTCTGCTTCTTTTGATACAATAGTAGCGGTCTTGTTACAGAAAAACGAGAAGGGGCATGAGCAACCCATCGCTTTCTTCAGCAAGCCATTAAGAGATGTGGAGACAAGGTATGAGATCATGGAGAAGCAGGCCTATTCCTTAGTAAAATCCCTCAAATCTTTCAGGATCTACGTCTTGCATTCGAAGGTGACAACATACGTTCCTTCAGCTTCCGTAAAGGACATTCTTGTACAACCAAACATAGATGGGAGAAGAGGCAAATGGATAGCAAAAATTCTGGAATTTGACTTGGAAATAAATCCCACCAAGTTGGTCAAGGGGCAAGGTCTAGCCAAATTATTGGCCGAATCCAATTGTGAATCCTTGGGAGTTAGTTTCCTCAACACTCGCTCAGGAACTCAGCATGCTGAGCTGCCCAGCCAATGCTCTCAAGATGGCTTATCACTGGCAGATTGTGCCTGGTATCGTGACATTCTATACTTTCTGTGGGAATTGAATCCTCCAAATGGAATGGGTAAAAGCAGGGTGAGATATTTAAAGCTCAAGGCGGTCAGGTATTGTCTCATTGAGCAAGTTCTGTACTGGAGAGATCCTTTGGGGATGCTGCTGAGATGTTTGAACCCACCAACATCCCAAAGAGTTATGTTTGATTTCCATGAAGGCCTTTGTGGGGGGCATCATTTCTGGAAGACCATAGCTCATAAGATCCTCAGGGATGGATATTACTGGCCTACTTTAATCGCTGATGTCTGCAGAGGAATCAGAGATTGCATCAAATGTCAAAAGTTCTCAGGAAAGTAGCAGCTCAAATCGCTGCCATTGAAGCCTATAATATCTCCAACACCTTTTCAGCAGTGGGGGCTGGACTTCATTGGAGAAATTCATCCTCCCTCAAGCTGTCAACACAGATGGATCCTGACAGCAACAGATTATTTCACCAAGTGGATAGAAGCGGTCCCCACCAGAAGTGCATCTCACAAAGTAATTATCAGCTTCCTGGAGGATGTCATAGCCAGATTTGGTTGTCCCAGCAGGATCGTCATCGATAATTCTGCTTCTTTCAAGTTTGAGCCTCTAATTAGGTTCTGTGAGCAGTTCCATATCTCACTAATTCACTCCACCCCCTACTATCCCCAGGGCAACGGTTTAGCAGAGTCCTCCAAAAAAATCCTAATAAGGATCATCAAAAGGTTGTTGGAAGACAACAAGAGGGCCTGTGATTCAAAGTTGAAGTTTTCTCTGTGGGCTAATCGCGTGACAACGAAGAAATCTCTGGGCACTTCACCTTTTCAGCTAGTCTACGGAGCAGAGGGGGTTTTTCCTACTCATCTCACCTTACCTGTGGCGAAATTCTTTCAAGACTATGAGGGAGAAACAGATCATATGATCAGGAGGATTCATCAGATAGTAGAAGTGCGACAGGTCAAAGAGTAGGTGAGGACCGCAGCTCATAGTCACCAAGAAAAGATCAAGCAGGCTTTCTATAAGAAGGTTAGGAAGAAAGAGTTCGAGATTGGGGATTTGGTACTCAAGTGGGACGCCCCTAGGTAGGACAAAGGCAAACACAGTAAGTTTGATGCCCTCTGGATTGCCCCCTTTAAGATCTCTGAGGTTTTCTCCAACAACACGTATGGGTTGCAAGATCTGGAAGGTGAAGAGGTTTTCAGTAGCCCAGTGAATGGGCATTTTCTGAAGAAATGTTTTATTTGAGCCTCAGACGGCTCCCTTGTTTGTAAATATGGTCCTTTAGTTCTTTGTTTAGTTTCTTTTTGTGTGCTTTCGGCCTAATAGGTGACTCCATATCCCAACAACAAGGCACTGAAGCTGCGGAAGGAGTTCTTAGAGCATCGCAGGGATGACTCTATCCCCCATGGAGCCTAATGTTAGCGATTATTTTTTTCATTAGGCGCAGAAGCACCCAGGCCTGTAGATTGCACACGAAATGCCCAAGCACAGCACAGGAGAATCCCTATTTTTCCAAGTAACAGGTCAAGCGAGTGGGAAAAATGTCGTCGGCAGCATCCAGGATCTATTTGCAAAGAAGATCGACGTCATCGGGTTTTTGGAGCTACCGAACTGCCCAAGGTTTAACGCAAAGGACAACTCTCATATTGTGCAGCGGGTTCGGGTCGTCCGATCTAACTGGGACAGGTGGCAGCCTGTCCGCATATCGCGGATCGGGGTTTCGGGGAACAGGGAGCCCTCAGCTCATTTCACTTGAAAGTAACGATCAGCGAACCCCGATAGCGCCTTTGGCACTAAGCCCATGGTCTCAGCCCTGGGTCATATCAAGCGAGCCTGTAAGCGAAGGCGGCTCCCCAGTAAATATCGAATGCCCCCTCGTCCGTTCATCCTAAGGACGCGTGTCGCAAGATTTGGACGCGTCAGCGTTTCGGCGGTCGGGAATTCGTGGGGTGAGAATTTCATGTTGCTCAACATTGCGAAACCCCGAACCTCGATAGCGTCGAAAGAGTAAACAGTGGGGCCTGTGGTATCACAGAGTACTTTTAGCTGTCCATTCGGGAGGGACACCTGGCAGCAAATGGAGCCATCTCGGCATATCGCTCATCGCGATTTCAATCGGCAAAGGTTATCCCTTTCATATTCACGAACGTCGAAAGCGTATGGTCACATCCCATGGTCACTTGGGGAGAGGAAGGAGCTGCATAAAGAAGGACAAAGGCTCCGAGTTCAGTTGCATAGGGGATCATCACGATCTCCAGGTGCCACCGGACCCGATCTTAATATTGTTTCTAGTATTGAAGTAAATGAAAGCAAGAGCAGGTGGTTGAAAACTCCTTTAGTTTATTAAATGAGGGGAATGGAGGGTCTGGCGAGCCGCCTGCTCACGAAGTTCCTGTATATCGATTCTCTCAACAAAGCCGTGCCAAAGTCCTCGACTCGACAGAGAATTCTGTGCACACTAGCCGAGCACTTCATGGCTCAGCTACTCTCCTTACAAGAGCCATGCGTAGTTAAGGTGGCATTTAAAGGAAGATATCAGTACGAGTTTGACTGAGGGAACACCAACCCTTGAGTGACTGGACACGCCTCTGAGAGATGAATTTTCCTGAGTATATAGACTGAGTTTTTGTATTTTGTAAGCATCGATGGTAGAGCACAACTCCCGTTTGTAAAGTTTTAACAGACTCTAGTTCTCTGGTTATGTTTTGGTATGTAAGATTTCTTGTTTAATGGCATACAGTCTTCTCACTCCATCTAGTTTTCATCTCATACTGAGAGAGTTCGTGATCGACTGATTTGTGTGAATGGTTGCAATTATGTTATGATAAAGGATGTATTGTTGCATTGTTGTATTCTCCAGTTTTCTGCATTTGAATGTAAGAAGATCTTGCGTTTAGATGTTATCCTCTACAGTCTCTTAGGAACCTGATGTTTACGACAGACCTTTGCATCTTTCTGATACAAGTCTTCCCCCTACTCACCCTTACCACGACTCACTATCTGAAGTTATCTAAGACCTCACTTGCCCATGCATGTCTGGCCTAGTTTCGAAGTTAGAACTACATCGTTCGAGTTAACCTCCATCCGATCACCCCATTAAACAAATCGTGACGTAAACTGATGGGCGTCGGGCTCTGCTTCTGCTGCAATCTAGGAGTGACTTCTGACGCTAACAGGTTGCATGGTTGTCTCCTTGTTGTCTTGGGTGGGGTTGAATGGTTGTCACGGGATTGTAGGGTTGTCTTCATGCGCAAGTTGTTTGTTTGTTGTTTGTTGTTTTGGTTATTTCGTATTAATATTTTGTTTTAAATATAATATAATTATTATATTTATTACATTTTTTATATTTATTATTTCTTATTATATGTTGTGTTATATATAATATAATTAATATAAATATATTAATTATATTATATATAACACATAATTAATATATTATTATATAATTAATATACATAAGTGATATGTTACATTGGTTATAGTTATAAGGTAAGGGAGGTTAAGGGTGATAATGTTAAAAGGGTAAGGGGTTATATAGTGAGGGTGATAATGTTAAAATGGTAAGGGGTTATAGTTATAGTATGACAACAATGACGGAAATAATAATGATGATGATGACGATGACGATGAAAATGTCGATGATGACAATGATGATGATGATGATGATGATTATGATGACAACGACGATGAGGAGGAGGAGGAGGAGGAGGAGGAGGAAAATGTTGATTACGCTGATGACAATGATGAGGAGGATGATGATGACGATGACGAAGATGACGACGATGACGATGGAAATAATGACAATGACATTGATGATGATGACGATGATGAGGAGGAGGAGGATGACTATGTAGATTATGATGATGACTATGTTGATTATGTTGATGATGATGTTTAGTGCTTAGGTAGGGTTCCCCTTTTTTTTCCTCTCCTCTTCCCCTTGGTCCTAATTGGTCACTGGTTTGACTTTATTAGACAATTTGAGGCGCTTGTTTGGGGCACTCTCTTATTTTACAGGACCAAATTTCATGGAACATGCTCTATGAATTGAAGTACTTGTTTATTTGATGTTGATGAATGATTATGATGATTATGATTAAGATGATGATGATGATGTATGAATTGAAAAAACATTTACATCAAAATTAATATACCAAGGATTAATGTACTTTTATGATAAACAAATTCAAAGGAATCATCTTAGGAGCCTCTTAAAAAAATGGAATCATAGTTGCAACTACAAGCAACATCACCTGCACTGCAAATGACATCATAGAACATTCAACTTTTCATTTTCCAAATAGAAAATCAAACATTCTTCCACTAAATTCAAAAACAAATTTAGGTACCTTAACTAACAATTTATATGAACAAATTCTCCTACTACTAATGTTGAATGTGGCCCTGGGAACCCCATTTTTAAAAATGCATGATACAAATGTTGGGGTTGGTTAGTACATGGGAAGTAGATACCTTTAAATCCAATGAATGATTTCCATCAAAGTTCCAAGAATATTGGGGAATAAAAGAACATATGAGTCAATTTGCATAGAAAAGAAATCATCCCAAAGGCCAACTTGGATAAAAAGATAAAAATCCAAAATGGATTTAGAATAATAAGATGTCAATATAAAGAAAGCTTGTTTGATTTCCCCTTAATGAAGGGATGGTGTGATTATGAGTGAAGCCAAGGAAAATGTGGATGATGTTACATCAGAAATATTTATAGGCCAATTTTAGGTCACTATCGTCCCCATTGCGATGACAGTGACCTAAAAATATATATATATATTCCACCTATTTATTTTAGGTCATTTTCAACGGTAAATTTTAACTAAATTATCATGGTCAACTTTCGTCAAATATGAGACAGACAACCAATGTTCGTCGAATATTCGATGAAAATTGACCATGATAAATCAGTCAAACTATAGGCGTCGAGATTGCGACGAATACGGGGTAGATTTAGAAAAAATGAACTTTTTCTCTTGCATGTTGCGACAAAAGAGTACTGTCGTCGCAAATTTTTCAATATGTAGTAGTGAGAGGGAATCCATTTGTCCGCAGGGGGATTCTCTCGTAACACTTTCAGTTCCAACTCTGCTACTCTTGCTTGAAGATGATGAATGGATTCAACAAGCTTCCCCACTTGGATCTCAACTGTCTCTTCTTCCATCTGGGCCAAGCCTGGCACAGAGAGAAGTGCTCTATTCAATGCCTCTTTAAATCCAATCTTCTCTGCGAGAAAATGATCTTTCTCTTTTTGTATTTCTTCATTGTCCACTTCGAACTTCGCTCAAAGGTCATCTTTCTGTTGTTGCGTAACCCAAAGTTTCTCTAGGGATTCCTCCTTTTCTTGCTCCAGGGACTCTATGGTCTGCTCCTTTTCTTCTTTTAGTCGTCGAAGGTGAGCCTCTGTCGCATCTAATAATATGCGTAGTTGGGTAGGATCATCCCTTAATTATATGCCTTCTGATGACGATGGCGCAGTAGACACTGCACGACTCGAATAGAGAGCTTGTTGTACTCCCTTCAACTCTGCCTCGATTTTGTCATACATTGTTTCCTGCTTTGCTTCGTTTCGCTGGAAGATATCCTCGGAGGTATCTTCTACAACTATGATGATGAGGTCAATGTCATCCACCATGAGTACATTCTGTGACTGAGGCTTATTGGCTTAGGATTTCTTCCGTGATGAGGGTTTCTTTGGAGAAGCCTTCCTTTTCTTTGATGTCTCGGCTTCTGTAAGGGGATCCTTCGACGGTATTACTTCACCCTTTTCCTGCTTGTCTTCTTCCCCTTCCTCCTCTTGGTTTACTTCATCGCCTCCTCCTCCTCCAGGTGAATCAGACACAATTTCCTTCGATGCGTTGCTTATCTCCTGCACTTCTTCCTTCTTCTTCTTCTTGGTGCTGCTTGGTCCATCATACTCTTCTCAGGTGAGAAAAGGACTTTCGATGATGTCGGGGTCGGAGAGTTATGCATCTCCAATCGGTACAAGGAATTCGACCGACCATTCCTTGGTTATCTCCTCCATGTCTTCCTTGGTCAATATGTAGTAAGACTGTAGCTCCTCCTTGTCTTCGTCCCCACACGCAATGATATATATGAAGTGTCAGTCTGTGCAGAACTTCGTGAGTGGCCTAAACCAATGGAGTGTATTCGACATCATTCAGAGGAAATATTCGATGGATCGTGTGAGTTGTAGGTAGTATGTGTGGAACACCGCATTTGAATGCCACTGCTTCACCATGTCGCTCGAATACCACAAGGTGGTGAACCTCACGTCCAATGGTTTTGATGGCTCAACTTCAGGGAATTTCGCTCCCTCTGGCATTTCCCAAGCGACAAATGCGATTAGGATCAACAACCAACTAAAGTGGAACTTGTAGCCTTGGTCCTATGCTTCACGAGAGTATTTCTCCAACTCGTTGACGAGGTAGCTCGCCCAGTTCATCTGCATGCCTTCGACGCACTTCCCTGCGAGGTCAACGACGAACCCTGTGACTTACGTCAGTCTATTCTTCCTGAAAAACTTGTCTGCTATCAATTGACAAGATAGGTGCACTGTGCCATCTTGGATGGAGGCTACCTTGTAGCCTCACTTCCCTTTCTCCACATCGCCATACGCCTCCTTTGTTCGTTGCGCCAGGGAGCGATCTGCAGCCTTCCTTGGGTAGAATTTCTGAGGATCTGGTCCCTACATTCTTAGTCCAGTAATGAGGTGGATCAACGTCGGATCCACAATTATTCTCCTATCCAAACATAGGTACTTGCCATGGAAGCACGACAGGAGGATTTTAACGCATGCGTTAACCTCGTGATGTCTATCGAAGTGGGGGGTCTTCATGATGTTTAAGATAGTGGTCCTCGCGATCTCCCTGATCCACAGCTGGAAAACTATCTTAGGATTCTTTCCATTCATGTTTGTCAGGTATCTGTATGGCACAATCATCCCATAATTATTCCTATCGCTGAGGTTGAAATCACTTATCTTCAAAGCTAGGATCAGTCCCAACTGCGGTCCTACTACACGTATCACTTTCGATAGGTACGTCGTGATGAGTGTATACTCAAAAGATCCTAGGACGCTGTCACGACTAACCATGCCAGATAGAGTGTAAATTCTAACCTTATACAATATCTACTGCAAACTGATATTCAGAAAAGAACAGAAAAGATACAATGGCAAATACAAACATTACACAGAGATTTTTCACCTGGAAACCCAAACCGGGAAAAACAACATATATTATATTCATACATTGTGTTACATTGT
>SNQJ01S0038089.1:0-15746 GCA_010110895.2 Picea sitchensis | reverse complement strand
TCCTCAGGCATGACCGATATCTGATTATAGCCCGAAAACCTATCGATCATGGATATCCTGGATGCACCAGTTACCCTCTGCAGTATGTGTTCCATCTTAGGTAGGGGGTAATTGTCTTTCTTTGAGCTTCTGTTGAGATTCCTAAAATCGACACAGAGCCTGATTTCTCCGCTTTTCTTCCTTACTGGGACCAAATTGGCCACCCACTCGGAATATCTCAAGGGGACAATGATTTGTGCATCCAACAATCTTTTTACTTCTTTTTCCATGACGGGAAACAACATAGGGTTTATCTGTCTTAGCTTCTGCCTGAATGGCTTAGCCTCTTCCTTTAGTGGGATTTTGTGTTCAATGACGGATGTATCATACGTTTTTAGGTCTTCGTATGTCCAAGCAAACACATCCAAAAATTCTTTCAGCAACTCAGTATATTCGGCCCTCTCCTTTGTGGTCAGATTGCTTGACATCTTGACAAACTTGGGCTCCTCTGGTGCGTCGATGTTGCACTCAGCTGTATCAGCATCTTCATCCGCCACTCTACCCTTTACTGCCACATCATTCCCATCGAACAATCTCTCCAACGGGACTAGTCCCCTCAGAATGTGATTGCTAGGTAACTGAATAATCTGGTGGTTAGCAATTTTATTTAAAAACACCTCAGGGTGAGGGTCATCTTCTGTGTCTGGATCCTGATCGATGTGCACCACAGAAAATTCATCAATGGATCGGAGAAATCTTTCAATTTCCTGATCATCTTCGAATACCTTCCAATGCTTGACATTGTCCGGTACAGAGGGCCTATATTTTATTTCAACATCATAGTTGACTATGGACGGTAGAGAAGCTTTTAGAAAACTGGATGAGACAGCTAAAGAATCGGCCACAGCATTATCCTCCCTTGGAATAAAAGAGATATTGAAAGCTAAGAAGAATTTTTCAATTAGGTCCCATGCTTCATTCCTGTAATTTCTGAGTCGAGGGTGCTTAGCTTGATAAGTGCTTCTGACCTGTTGGACCACCAACTCTGCATCTCCGAACACTGCTATCTCCTGAATTCCCATTTCCCTTGCAACTCTTAATCCTAGAACAAGGGCTTCATACTCCGCCACATTGTTGGTGGTTTCAAATTCTAATTTGTATGACAGAGATACGGTTTCCTGGGCAGGTGACACAAAAAACACCCCAACACCAACACCTTCCCGGGAACAGGCTCCATCAAAAAACATTTTCCAAACGGGGGTGATGGAAGGAGGAAGTTCACGAGGAGAAGTGGGATGCTTTCTAAGTTTGATAGGAGGCTCGGGGGCATGGGTGAGTTGTAGTAAACTGGAGCCTAGATCAGTGTCCAAGGCAAAGATGGGATGATTGGTAGGGTTGGCCTCATCACTAATTATATATGCCAGCTGGGCTTCTATGTACAACCTTCTATGCTCTCCTCCAAACCTTGGGATAATAGCGTATGTGAGGTCCATCTGCAAGGTTCCCCCCAGTCTCTTTATCCAAGATCTTGATAAAAACATATCGAACTTGGGGGGACGTCAGCCACTACAATATCCATGACCACACTTTTCATGGGCAACTGAAACAAGGTCACGACCAGGTCTTTGATAACCCCGAGACATTGCACCTTCCTGGAGTCAAAAGAATAGAGGTCATGATAAGCTTGGGTGACTTCTAGCCCTAATTCTTCCATGATAGTTTTGGGCATGAGGTTGTGAGAAGCCCCTGAATCCATCAAGTAATTGTGCAATACCTTGTCATGTATGTTCAGGGAAGTGTAGAAAGGAGGGGATGAGTCATTCCTGTCTTCTACCATAGGACCTAAAATAACTGCAGGCTTTTCATCTTGCAAATTTATGGAGTCTGTGGGAAGGCATGAGGCTTCAGAATGTAATAGCTTAGAGAAGTGTTTTTTGAATTCTTCATGTTTAATCATCTTGGTCAGGGGCACCGGGAATCTAATCTTTTGAATCTCATGCTCAAAATTAAAAGAAGATGTAAGCTTGGGGATTTCTCTTATTTCGGGAGCATGACCCTGGACTATGGGAGAAAGGGGTTGGTGTTTTCTACCTCTGTGACTGTCTGTTGATTCATTAGCAGGCTTCTCTGTTCTAGTGAGCTGCTCAGGGGCATAAGGTGCTACTGCCTTCTTCTGGGACCTCAGGTCATACCTGCCTTGGCGACTACTAGTCTTGTTTTCCTTTCTCAACTCATTTAGCTGGATGTCCATGAGAGATTCCTCATACACTGATTGAGTGAGATGAGGAAAAGGAGGAGTGTCTCCGAAGCAATGGATTTCAGGATCCAGCTCATCTGTTTCCCCTTCTTCCCCCTCAGCCACAAATTTGTTTTGAAAAGGGGCCTGAATCTTCTGGTCTTCTCTGTCTCTTCCCTTCTCTCTTTGCACATTCGTGGGAGTAAAATTGTTTAGCTTCCTGAAACCTCCCTTGTTTTTGGCGTTCAGAGGGACCTTGTATGCTTGCCTCCCTTCCACCCTCATTCTCTCCATCTCTGCAGACATATATTTCACCATCCTGGTCAGTTCATCCACTTGACGGTGGGGCACCAATGGGTCAGAAGTCGAGGATTCCGACCTTCCTTTTCTCCTATCTACGTCGGCCTTGTTCCTCAGTCTATCAGCTGCTAACACATTGGATTCCACCTCTATGGCCACATATTGCATCTGAGCTAAGGATGTGGCTCTTCTTTCTCTCAACAAAAGGTATAAATCGGGGCCGAACGCGCTAGCATACAAAATCTTAGCTGAGGATTCTGAAGGATTTATCTTGGCAAGGATTTTGTTATACATCTTATTAAATCTTTTGGAGAAGTCAGAGACAGACTCTCCTTCCCTTTTCTTCAAAGACCTGAACTCGGTCATGTAATACATGAAATCCTTTCTATCTCCCCACTGCCTCAGGAAAGCACTATCTAGAGCTTCAGTCCCAGCAATAGACCCTAGAGCCAATCTTCTAAACCACTTCCTCACCTCACCATCCAGGCTCTGGACGAAGACTCTCATCTAGACATCTTCATTTTCAATGTTGAGGTTGTCTGCATAACTGTAGAAAGCAGCCAGGTGCTCTTCGATAGTTATGTCTCCTTCCCGAGTGAACTTGGGCATGTATTTCAAGTAATCCCCAGCAGGAAGAGGATTCATAGGATGGGGTAGGACTAAGGGAGCATATCTGGCAGCGACTATGGAATCCATTCTATTCAGAGGGGGATTAGCACCAGCCATAGGAATATTAGGTGGAGGAGAGCTGGGAGGAGAAGGAGTTCGCGAAGGGGCTACTGGGAATGAGTCTCGAAGTGGAGTGGGAAACAAAAGAGGATTTAAGGAGAAGGCTATTGAGCTCAAGTCAGTAGGTGTTTTTCTTTGTGCAGGAGTGGTAAAGATAGGAGTGGGGAAATATTATGTGGTTCTGATTCTGCGCCAAGGTACAGTTTCAGGGGAGAGGGGAGTGACAAGGTCTCATCCCTCCGGTCTTAGACCAGGAGAGGAAAACTCAACAGGAACACTCCCAAAATTTAGGAAACGGGAAACTTCAGAAACAGGTCTATTAAGAAACTGAGGAGGAGAAAACGGAGTTCTTACAGAAGGGGGTGGCGGATTACCTGTTTCGGCAGTGGAAGCTTCTTCTTCAGGGGCCTTTCCTTTTCTGAGAACCACCTCTGGATCAGTTTCAGGTGTAGCTAGGGGCAGCTGTGGATGAGACTGCGTGTGTCTGCCTCTGAAAGCCACAATTAATAGAGCAGGTTCTCCCCAGCGGAGTCGTCACAATGGATTCGCCAGGTGCACAACAACAACCTTGATAATTCTGATATCTGATGCACCTTCAGAATCAGTTAATCATTGTCGTTCAATCCCAGGGAAAATATTCAACTTCGTTCCCCGGCAACGGCGCCAGAAATGTTAGCGTCAGAAGTCACTCCTAGATTGCAGCAGGAGCAGAGCCCGACGCTCATCAGTTTACGTCACGATTTGTTTATTGGGGTGATCAGATGGAGGTTAACTTGAACGATGTAGTTCTAACTTCTAAACTAGGCCAGACATGCATGGGCAAGTGAGGTCTTAGATAACTTCAGACAGTTTTTCGTGGTAACGGTGAGTAGGGGGAAGACTTGTATCAGAAAGATGCAAAGGTCTGTCGTAAACATCAGGTTCCTAACAGACTGTAGAGGATAACATCTAAACGCAAGATCTTCTTACATTCAAATGCAGAAAACTGGAGAATACAACAATGCAACAATAAATCCTTTATCATAACATAATTGCAACCATTCGCACGAATCAGTCGATCATGAACTCTCTCAGTATGAGATGAAAACCAGATGGAGTGAGAAGATTGTCTGTCATTAAACAAGAAATCGTACATACCAAAACATAACCAGAGAACTAGAGTATGTTAAAACTTTACAAACGGGAGTTGTGCTCTACCATCGATGCTTACAAAATACAAAAACTCAGTCTATATACTCAGGAAAATTCATCACTCAGAGGCGTGTCCAGTCACTCAAGGCTTGGTGTCCCCTCAGTCAAACTCGTACTGATATCTTCCTTTAAATGCCACCTTAACTACGCATGGCTCCTGTAAGGAGGGTAGCTGAGCCATGAAGTGCTCGACTAGCGTGCACAGAATTCTCTGTCGAGTCAAGGACTTTGGCATAGCTTCGTTGAGAGAATCGATATACAGGACCTCTGTGAGCAGGCGGCTCGCCAGACCCTCCATTCCCCTCATTTAATAAACGAAAGGAGGTTTCAACCACCTGTTCCTGCCTTCATTTACTTCAATACTAGAAACAATATTAAGATCGGGTCCGATGGTGCCTGGAGATCGTGATGATCCCCTCTGCAACTGAACTCGGCACCTTTGGCCTTCTTTATGCAGCTCCTTCCTCTCCCCAAGTGACCATGGGTTGTGACCATACGCTTTCGGCATTCGCGAATATGAAAGGGCTAACCTTTGCCGATTGAAATCGCGATGAGCGATATGCCGAGATGGCTCCATTTGCTGCCAGGTGTCCCTCCCGAATGGACGGCTGAAAGTACTCCATGATACCGTGGGCCCCACTATTTATGCTTTCGGCGCTATCGGGGTTTGGGGTTTCGCGATGTTGAGCAACATGAAATTCTCACCCCACGAATTCCCGACCGGTGAAACACCGACGCGGCCAAATCTTGCGACACGCGTCCTTAGGATGAATGGACGAGGGGGCATTCGATATTTAATGGGGAGCCGCCTTCGCTTGCAGGCTCGCTTGATATGACCCAGGGCTGAGACCATGGGCTCAGTGCCAAAGGCGCTATCGGGGTTCATTGATCAGTACTTTCAAGTGCAATGAGTTGAGGGCTCCCTGTTCCCTGAAACCCCGATCCACGATATGCTGACAGGCTGCCACCTGTCCCAGTTAGATCGGACGACCCGAACCCACTGTGCAATACGAGAGTTGTCCTTTGCGTTAAACCTTGGGCAGTTCGGTAGCTCCGAAAACCCGGTGACCATCGATCTGCTTTGCAAATAGATCCTGGATGCTGCCGACGACATTTTTCCCACTCGCTTGACCTGCTACTTGGAAAAACAGGGATTCTCCCGTGCTGCGCTTGGGCATTTCGTGTGCAATCTACAGGCCTGGGTGCTTCTGCACCTAATGACAAAAATAATCGCTAACAAAACCCCTACAAACTGTGTATGCATTCGACAGTCCATCGATCCCGCCCAACTGTGAATGCAACCCCTGCGAACTGTGAATTCATTCAATAGTACATCGATCTCGCCCAACAGTGAATGCAACCCCTGCGCACTGGAGCACAATAAACTATGAAGATAATCAATCGATCCCTCCCGAGACAAGAAGGGGACAATGCGAGCCGACTAGCAAGGAGGTTGTAGCCCACAACAAGGAGGCCCTAGCCACCAACAATGCCACCAAAATTGGTGAGCACCTCTGAATTTTACTTTTTGTAGGCTTATTTTTTATTTCAAAATGATTTATTTATGCCCAGGATTCAATCTATGACTTCATGACTTTATTCCCATGAGCCCTGATCCTCTTGCAACCCGACTAGGCTTTTATTTTGGGAAGGAAATCGAGATTTTCCAGTTATATTGGCATCATGTCAATCTGATGGTCGAATGTAGTTTGAGGATAAAAATTTGGCAGTAAGAGAAGGTCCTACAAATTTTCCAAATAAGGTGGGAAGACAACAACGAGACAACCATGCAACCCCTGCAAACTATGTATGCATTTGATAGTCCATCGATCTCGCCCAACTGTGAATGCAACCCCTGTGAACTGTGAAGTCATTCGATAGTCCATCGATCTCACCTAACTGTGAATGCAACCCCTGCGAACTGGAGCACAATAAAATGTGAAGATAATCAATCGATCCCTCCTGAGACAAGAAGGGGACAACGCGAGCCGACTAGCAAGGAGGTTGTAGCCCACAACAAGGAGGCCCTAGCCACCAAAATCAGTGAGCACCTCTGAATTTTACTTTTTTTAGGGTTATTTTTTATTTCAAAATGGTTTATTTATGCCCAGGATTGAACCTATGACTTCATGACTTTATGCCCATGAGCCCTGATCCTCTTGCAACCCGGCCAGGCTTTTATTTTGGGAATTAAATCAAGATTTTCCAATTATATTGGCATCATGTCAATCTAATGGTCAAATGTAGTTTGAGGATAAAAATTTGGCATTAAGATAAGGTCCTACAACTTTTCCAAATAAGGTGGGAAGAGCTAACACCTTCTCTCAAATAGGTAGAGCCAAATTCACTGCAAAATTTGAAGTTTTCCAAGTTTAGAGGAAAATTATTTACATGAAGCTTTAAAAAGGTGAAGCTCAAATGGGTTGGATTAAGATTCAAGTTTCCTCTTCTCCTCCATCCCATTCAATCATGGAAATCCATAGGTGTAGATGAGGAGGGAGAAAATAATATATAGAGGAAGATAGAGTAGGAAGCATGGAACCATAGCAAAGACTCCATCTCTTAGATAGTGGCTTATGAATTTAGAAAGTCATGCAGAGAGAAACATCTTGTTTAGGAGGATTGAGTAGGTTAGATATTAGTTTTGGGGGAATTGTCTTTTTTTTTTAGATAGGGGTGTGAAAAACCTCCAATTGGGGCGTACTAATGGGCCTTCAATTTGTCACTTTCCATGGCCCACATTATGTACAAATTTGGTACATTTTTCCTCATAAGCCAAGACCTTCCTGGAAAATATTATCACTTTTGATGACCGATGTAGATACTATGACTCGTTCTTATATAATAAAATGTGATATTAATCAATCTAAATATGAATGTGATATATGCTTGATATTAAGTGTTTTTATGGGTTTATGTGATTTGAATCTTTAAGTTAATATGGTTCACAAGCAGGAAATAGTGTAACTATGGTGAAAGGCTTTGACCTACATGACAAGTTTATCTCCTTCAGTCATTGGCATAGACCACTTTTTTTAATGGTTGAAAATTTTAAGGGATATTGTCCCTTCACAACCATCAAAGCTTCTAGCACTTAAAGGTAGTGATAAAGACCCTAAGTGATTCAATATCTTGCTAATCTTGAGGATTTGAATTGTAAAAGGAGGGAAATAGTTCCTTGAACAACATGCAAGAAATTAGGTAATTAAGGAACAACTCCCACCAATAAAGGGATTGATTAGATGGGATAGATATGACTCTTTTCAAGTATAAAAAGAGTCATAGTTGATAGATTACATATTTAGTTTTGTGGTTGTATTTTCCTTCTTGTTTTTCAAGCTAGTTCGAATTGTAGACAAGAGGCAAATTTATTCCCAAAATATGCAAAAATATGTGAGGGCATGCATGTGTAGCTATCATGTGTGGGTTCTCAAATGTACTAAGATTGAAAAACTAATAAACCCTAATATATATCATTTTTGTAATGCAAAATGTCTACATAGCATACAAAACCAATTCATATAGAATAAAAAATATTCATACAAAAAGAATGTAATCAAGAAGTCATACACAAATCAACATATGATCTAAAAATGAAGAAGACTTGTATTCTTGAAAATATTTGCAAGTTAATTTTTATGTGTTAAAATGCAAACGGATCAATTTGCAACACAGCTTTTATGGAAATTACTCATACAAGATGCATATAAATAGCACCAATAAACAGTGAACAAAAAACACATAACACAACAAATGATAAATGAGTTCACCCCTCTCTGGGGCTACATCTCCTGGTCCAACTTCCAATGGATCTTTTGTATTATTTTCTCAAAGTGCTAAAAAATGTTCTTTACAATGCTCAAAATTCCAAATAGATGGCTCCAATGGCTCCAGAACGTCCAAAAACCCCTAACTGGGTTTTTTCAGCACCTCGTTTGGCCAAAAATTGAAGAAGATAGGCTTCCTGGAAGTCCCCCTTCAAGCTTGTTGTCTCTGCATCGACAAATTACACCCTTGTTGGCTCAACCTAGCCCCCACGCATATTTAAGCGTTAAAACTCAGCACCAGACGCAACCGCCCAAACCGTGCAAACTATAGGACGGTTACGGGTGCACCTAGCCCCTAACCGTCAGGGTTATGGTCATGTGACCCATATGACTGCGTGCAAGTGCAAACAAGGGCTAAAGTTTAAAACCATAACCATGGGGGTTAAAATGTGCTACCACAATGGTCACATGTGAAACATATAACTGCACACATTAACACAACGGTCACATATATATATAACCACGCACATTACAATGGTCATATGCAATACAAATAAAACCGTGGGCCGGGGCTTAGCCTCGACCCGGTTCACGCCCCAATTCACATAGTTTCAAACTTAAATATAATCAAATGCATACATATGTTAAGTAACACATGTGGGTGCGCCGGTTGGGCGGCCCTTCCCAAGGCTTTGTCCTACCCGGAGGTCACGGGGTCGACTCCAGCCAACAACATAACTTTTAAACCAATACATAGGTGACACGTGGCGACCATTGATTGGGCCACATGTTGATATCCCATTCGCTGCAAACAAGCCATGTCACATGGAAACTGTCCACACAACTGTCTGCCGCATGTTGTACAACCTGCCACGTCAACGTCTGTACGGACTATACAGACTGTACAGTCAACATCCCTTTTTTTTGTCTGTTTGTCATTTTGAACAGAACGCGATATCTCTATACTAACATCCCTTTTTGTCCGCTTGTCATTTGGAAATGTAACGCATGATATCTTCACTCCCCGACATCCGCTTCAACTCAAAATGAGTTGGGTGCTGGGTTCAGAATGACAAGACCTACTTTCCCGCTTTGATTTGAAGTGATTCCTAGCACTTTGAATTTCGTAAAAATTGATCCTCTGATCACACCTCCTCATTGGAAAGCTTTTGGAACTCCAAAAGACTATTTTCGGCCTATTTGAAGATGAGGGTATAGTTCCCTCACCTTCCAACCTCAATCCACTTGGCTTTTTCTTGGATTTGTACCTTTAACATCAATCTAAGATACTCCACATTTCCTCGCTTTTGAAGTTCAGATTCTCTTGTCAAGGATTGTGTCTTCATGTACGCAGAAGATATTCTGCAGAGAAATCATCTATAGAAGGACTCTACATGCTCTCCTTTGATCATCAATCAAAGGAGGCTCATACAATTTCAAATTCTCAACATTAACAATCAGATATATTTGCATATATAAGGAGGCAAATCTAAACGGGAGGCATTGTTAACAATCTTGTCGATAATCTTGAAAGGACCATATCAATTGGTTTCAATTTTTGGCCTTTCTCCTTTAGTTTCTCCCACCATGTAAAATAAATCATCTCCAACTTGGAGATTTTGATCAACACGATGCTTGTCATCTCTCATCTTGTACTTGGCTTGACTCTTTCCAAGGACCGCTTGCACTATTTGATGTATCGACTTAATTTGTTCAATGAAATTCTCTGCCCTATCAATGTCATATTGACCATCAATAACAATATCCTTCCAAAGATAAAATCTAAAGGAGATTTGAGAAAATAGACAAACATGCTTCAAATGGTGATGCTTGAGTTGAAGAGTGCTTAGTTCATTGTAAGCATGTTGAATGTAGTGTAAATGCTCATCCCAAAGTTTATGATGCTTGCTGGAATAAGCACGAAGAAGATGTACCCATACGTCGTATTTCTACTCACTTCACCACAATCAATTTGTGGATGAAAAGTTGTGCTCTTTTTCGTACTTTGGTGTCCAGGAGTGCCCATAAACTCGACTCAAACATCCTCCAACAAATCGAGAATCCTCGATAAGAATTACTTGATTTGGGCATCCAAAATGCACCCAAACATTTTGAAAGAACATTTGTGTTTGTTTGTTTAGCTATAACCGCCTTACAAGGCATCACAAATACACATTTTTCTAAATCGATCAACCATAACATAAAGATAATCATGATTTCATCTAGACATAGGTATCCCTCCTACAAAGTCCTATAGAAATACTTTCCCAAGGACGAGAAGGAACTATGGAGTATACAAACCAACTTTTGATTGTTAGGTTTGTTTGTGGCACATAACTAACATCCTCAAACATACTGAAACACTTTCATTCATTTAGGCCAATAGGCAGCATTCGGTAAATTAGCCAATGCCTTTGCCCACAATTAAATGACCACCAGCAATAAGAGAAGAATGGGCTTCTCTTATTATGTTGATTCTTTCCGCCTGTGGAATACATAGGTTTCCAAGATGATACAAAAACTTATCATTCACATGGTAATCCAAATCCTCAACATGGTTAAATGACGAAAGTCTCACATACTTCTTTTAAAATCGCGATTCGTGCCATTATTGCTCAACATAACTTTCATGCATGATAGTACTATGCTTAAGAATAACTGAATTACTAATAATAGGCCTTGAAATCCTATCAGCAACTTTGTTATAAATGCCGTTCTTATACCTGATGAGCAAGTGGAACTGCTGTAGAAACCCATCCATCCTAAGTGCCTAGCTTCATGTAGCTTGTTTCAGATTGTAAGTATTGCAAGCATGATGATCTGTGTGGACAATGGTTTCTTTCCCAACAAATAATGTTTGGTATTTTTCACACTTTAAACCAATGCATACAACTCCTTATCATAAGTAGGATAGTTAATCATGGCACCATTGCTCTTTAATGAAAACAAATGGGCTTACTTCATGTTGTAGCAAGACTGCCCCTATCGTAGACAATTGCTTGCATTTGCTTGGATTTCAAAAGGTTGTCTTAAATTTGGAAGCGCAAGAATTGGCATCGAATCGACCTTCTTTCACAAAGTATCAAAAGCCTTATGTTGCTTGCTTCCCCATTGAAAAAACTTGCCGACACTCTGTCAATCACTGCATGTAATGGAGCTAGAATGGAAGAAAAATTAGCAATAAACTTTTCCAATATTGGGCTGCTCCAAAAACTTCTACTCATATACATTGTCATTTGGGCCATCTCAATATGACTTTGACCTTTGATATCAATTTTACCATTTCCACCAACAATATACCCTAAGTAAATAAGTGAAGTCTTTCCAAACTCACATTGACATTCTCAAAACAACTTTTCCTTTCTAAAACATCCAAAACTTGTTTCATATGTTTAACATGCTCTTCACTTAGATTTCATAAAGATCAAAATGTCATCCAGACAATAACACAATCATCAAGAAAAGGCCTAAGACATCATTCATAACTCATGAAAGTAGCAGGTGCATTAGAAAGTCCAAAAGGCATTACCATTCACTCAAACAAACCTTGTTTTCGTTTGGAAAGTTGTCTTCCATGTGTCTCCTCAACAATCCCCGATCTAAGGATATCTGCTTCTCAAATCTAACTAGTAAAATATTTAGCATCTTTAATTGATCAAGCAAATCATCATTCTAGGAAGAGGATAATCCATTTTTAATCGTAATTTTGTTCAAAGCCCCAAATCAACACACATATGCTATGTACCATCTTTCTTTGGCACTAACACAATTGGAGATCCACATGGTTTATGAGCTTAAGTACAATGACCCCTTTGTCGTGAGCAACTCTCAGATCTTTTAATTTCAGCATTCTCCATGACCGCATATCCCAGAGCATACTAATGTTTGAAGAGGAAATTCATTGTGAATTGAATTTCATGTTGATAATTCCCTTTGAGGTAATCCCTTTGGTTATTTAAACATCTTATCATATTGATTAACAAACTCATATAGATCAGATTTCAACTTGTATCACAACCTTGAAACACTTGCTTTCAATATCATATTTGGGTTTTAATCATTAAGAGAACAAAATTTTGCTAGCATTGACTAATCTCTTCATTTGTCTCACATTTGTAAGTGATAAATTCATCTTTCTTTGTATGGGCTCTAATAATGTACTCAACTCCATTCTTAAACAAGATATTTATTCTCATGACGATGAAAAATAGGTTTCCTATCATACAAATAAGGGCTTCCCAACACAATACAACAAATATCCAAAGAAATATCAAGCTTCACCATCAACAAAATTTGCAAGGATAGAAAACCTAAGTTTACCCTCTTGGTTGGATATGTGTAATTTAGCATTATCACATCCAACCAAGAGGGTATGGGCTTAGGATGTGTAATTGTTTCCAAATTTAATTTCTAATGTATCTTCGTGATATATAAGGTTTGTTTGATCCACATCAAATAGAGTATCTATTTTAATATGCTTTGAAACAACTCTTATATGGAAAAGTTCAATTCTCTTTTTCTTGTCGGTTACATTGATAGCTATTGTTACTACTGGAAGAACTAGTACTTGCAATAGAACTATTAATTTGATAACCCATGGATGTGATCTTTATTTCATCAAATTAATCCTAACCTAAATCATACATGGTTGCAGCTTGATCTTACTCTTTGCTTTGCCAAACTTTTGGGTCTTTTCAAGATGAAGTTTCCAACAATGGTCTCTATTTCTACTATCTTTTGAACAATGTTTGCAATGTGAATTTCTCTCCTTTCTTAACAACATAATTCTTTTTTCCATTACCCTTGAAATTCCTCTTTCCTTTGTTTCCATGACTGAAAGGCTTTGTTACCCTATGAGTTTCGTTCCTTCCTCTTCCAAATGAGTGTATTCTAATACAAACCTCATCTAGATTTTAAGGATTAAACATTAGTATAGTATAAGTCTCAAGTAACTATGTAAAGCCCAATGTATTTGAGTAAAGTTTCTTTGGAGAAGACAATCTACTCCCAAAACCAAAGTTTTCCAAATTGTTGAGTAAAGCTTGCACATTTTGTCCTTTAGACAAACTAAAGGACAAAATGTGCAAATCCATAGTAGCTTTTTGCATATATGCTGCTTGCAAAATTGTTTTAATTGCAACAATAAAATCATTCGAGGTTAAAATTTTACCATGCTTTTCATGTCCTCCGAGTTTTGGATTCCACCAAATGAAGTGTTGCACTATCCAATCTTAAAGAAGGGCCGGAATTTAGTTTCATCATCTTGAATTTTGTATCCTACAATACACCCTTAACTGGACCTAATCCAATTATCTAATTTCTAGCATTTACTTCCATTGTACATTGGCAATCTTGAATTCCCACATCAAGCCTTTAATGAAGGAGTCGGCAGGAAGGAGTTTCACCATGTCCTTTTGGAGAATTTCAAAGAGGTCTTGAATTGGTAGAAGAAGAAGAAGAAGGAGGTGCAGGGTGGTGGAGAAGCACCATTCCCTCCATTCCATTTGGAGTTTTATCACCACCCAGCCCCTCTTGTGCTTTGAAGGTTGAGCCTACCTTGCACCTCAGATCTCTTTCCACTGAAGATTTTCTTTCATCATTTCTTTTGTCATTTCCATGAAAGCCTTTTGAGATCTTCATCTTCTAATATGTTCACTCTCTCTTCATGAGCCATACTTTTTGAATGCCTCCTTGAAACTTCAGGTGATATAAGCTTACTCCTTGAAGGATGAGAAATTGGCTCTACAAGTTGACCTTTCTCCTCTTGTGAGTTTCAACCTTGTGAGCATCAGAAAACAAAACACTTGCAAATAATCAAGTCTTCAAAAACCTATGCTCTGATACCAACTTGATCTAAAAATGAAGAAGACTTGTATTCTTGAAAATATTTGCAAGTTAATTTTTATGTGTTAAAATGAAAACGAATCAATTTGCAACACAACTTTTATGGAAATTACTCATTCAATATGCATATAAACAACAACAATAAATAGTGAATAGAAAACACATAACACATCAAATGATAAAGGAGTTCACCCCTCTCTTGGGCTACATCTCCTGGTCCAGCTTCCAATGGATCTTTTGTATTATTTGCTCAAAGTGCTCAAAAATGTTCTTTACAATGCTTAAAATTCCAAATAGATGGCTCCAATGGCTCCAGAACTTCCAAAAACCCCTAGCTGGGCTTTTTCGGCACCTCGTTTGGCCAAAAATTGAAGAAGATAGGCTTCCTGGAAGTCCCCCTTCAAGCTTGATGTCTCTGCATCGAAAAATTGCACCCATGTTGGCTCAACCTAGCCCCCACGCATATTTAAGCGTTAAAACTCAGCACCAGATGCAACCGCCTAAACCGTGCAAACTGTAGGATGGTTACGGGCGCACCTAGCCCCTAACCGCTAGGGCTATGGTCATGTGACCCATATGACCATGCACAAGTGCAAACTAGGGCTAAAGTTTAAAACCATAACCGCGGGGGTTAAAATGCGCTACCACAATGGTCACATGTGAAATATATAACCGCGCACAATAACACAATGTCACATATATATATATAACCGTGCACATTACAATGGTCATATACAATACAAATAAAACCATGGGCCAGGGCTTAGCCCCGGCCCGGTTCGCGCCCCAATTCACATAGTTTCGAACTTAAATATAGTCAAATGCATACATATGTTAAGTAACACATGTGGAAGCGCCAGTTGGGTGGCCCTTCCCAAGGCTTTACCCTGCCCGAAGGTCACGGGGTCGACTCCGACCAACAACATAACTTTTAAACCAATACATAGGTGACACGTGGCGGCCATTGATTGGGCCACGTGTCGCTATCCCATTCGCTGCAAACAAGCCACGTCACATGCCAACTGTCCACACAACTGTCTGTCACATGTCGTACAGCCTTCCATGTGTCATACGGCCTGCCACGTCAGCGTCCATACAGATTGTACGGACTGTACAGTGAGCATCCCTTTTTTTTGCCTGTTTATCATTTTGAATAGAACGCGATATCTCTCGCTCCCGACGTCTGTTTGAACCCAAATGAGTTGCGTTGGGTTTGTAACGACGAGGCCTACGCTATCGTTCGATTTGAAGCGATTCCGAACACTTTGAATTTTGAGAAAAATTTGATCCCCTGGATAGATAGGACTCTTTTCAAGTATAAAAAGGGTCATAGTTGATAGAGTACATATTTAGTATTGTGGTTGTATTTTCCTTCTTGTTTTTCAAGCTAGTTCGAATTGTATCCAAGAGGCAAATTTATTCCCAAAATATGCAAACATATGTGAGGGCATGCATGTGTAGCTATCATTTGTGGGTTCTCAAATGTACTAAGATTGAAAAACTAAAAAACCCTGATATATATCATTTTTTTAATGAAAAATGTCTATGTAGAATACGAAACCAATTCATATAGAATAAAAAATATTCATACAAAAAGAATGTAATCAAGAAGTCATACACAAATCACCATATGATCTTCATTCATTCCTTATCATTCACAACCCCCAACTTACAACTCCTAGTGCTCAAATGATCTCACT
>SNQJ01S0038088.1:81996-100109 GCA_010110895.2 Picea sitchensis | reverse complement strand
TAGGTATGCCTGCCTTGGGTTTTGAAACATGTCATAATATTTGTTGTATGTTTGTGTGCAGCTTTCGTCAGGTTCTCCAAGTCTATATCCTTCCTTTAAAGTCTACAAAGCATTTCAGTTATCAGTTCTCATCTTCTAACTTCATGCTTTGGGGGGCATTCTGTTACACGTCAATATTACTCAACTAGATAAGTGTCGCATGTTCCTCTCAACTGTCGTAAGTGTCACATGTTCCTTACAACTTTCGCAAGTGTCACAAGTTGTTCACAAGTGTCGCAAATGTTGTTCAAGCATACTTCCATAATGACGACACTAAGGAGGCACTTAAGACATCTCATACACTTGATTTGGAGGAGGGAAAATAGTTAACTGAAGTCAAGGAACTCTTATCACCTGAAAGGAGCCCTTAAAACAGGGTTTTGAAGAAGAGTGCTCCCCTATGGCATCCTTAGGAGCGCTAGAGTTCCCCCACAAGCTACTGGGGAGCATTATAACAACAAACCACTCCTCTGAGAGAGCGCTTCCCATCCTTAGAGCGTTGGTGCTCCCCTTGAGCCTCCTAGGGAGCGTTATAGCGCCCTGATGCCCCTTTTGAGGGAGTGCTATCTAATTTGAGGTAGTGGTTGGCCCGTTGAGGAGAATAAGGGGAGGATCTCTCAAGTTTATAAGGTAGTTTCATTCGAATTCTTGGTTCCATCAGGAGATCCATGATCCAAGGAGGGAATTCTTCAACTTGTTCTAAATATAACTCAAGAGGTTAAGCTTCTCTTAACCTATATAAGTAGTCTCTATGATGGTGAAAAGGGGGAGGAATTGCTAGCATGAAACCTATGATCTCATAGGAAACACATAGTCAGTCAAAGAAGAGTGATCAGTGAAGCTGATATCATCTAGGTTGTGGATCTGTCGAGCAAGGGTTAGACGAAGGGGACTTGACGAAGCTGTCGCATTCGCATCTACGATTGTAAGTACTGCTGTCGTTATTCTCATTAATATAACACGATTGGTCTGTTTCTTTCTAGTTTGTGTCTGATCTTACACGAACTTATCATTGATAGATAGATTTGTTTTCAAGCTAATATTAATAGAGTAGGAAGTGTTCGTACTTTGTTTGTCTACAGGACTCGGCGAGGAGCGAGAGTTTGGAGCTCGATTTGGAGCGTGCAGAGACAAACGTCGATAAAGAGGTATTTTTATTCTCCTTCCTTATCATGTATTAGTTTGTATAGATTTGAAAGGAAGTCAGTGTCCACGTTAAGCACTTTCTATCTTAGAGTTAGGGTCTAGCTCTTTGAGACGATCTACGTGTCCGCAGGGATATTTTCCTATAACATTGGTGATGATGTGGACACTTCCCCATGTGTTTCAAGTATTTCCTTTTGTGCGCTCTAATATGCCTCTTTTTATTGTTGTGGGTTAAATGTTGGCATAGGCCCTGCTGACTTCCTTACCAATTGCTCCATTTGATTTCCTTGATCTGCCACATCAGTGCCTGTGTGATCTCCTCCACATGTAATTACTGTGATTTTTGGTCCTTCACTATGTTTTTCAACTGATATCATTTGCACATTCTGATATTGATGCGTATTTTGATTTGGGTTGCCTCTAGCCTGCCATTTTGCAAGTAGTTGGGGAAAGTCCTCTATTATGTGATCCAGTGCTATGCAATATGTGAGCGTGGTACACAGGTTCTGGCAATCTCGATCCAAGTGTCCTGGTTGATTACAGTTATAATAGATAATCGGTCCTCGTCCTCCTCAACCAAAATTCCCTCTACCTTGGCCTCTACCAAAATTATCTTTGTTCTCCTAATTGAAACCTTTCTAAGTGTTATACTACACACCACTCCCATCCACTCTGGTATTCTCTTCCTGGATCCTATACATATCCTATGTGCACTCCCTTAGTAGGTCAAATGCATGACAGTCCTTTTCTTCATGTCCTACTGATTTGCAAAAATTGCAAAACAAGTTCTTTGGATTACTCTCATATTTTTGTAGTAATGGACACTCAGTGGATTGATGTCCTCATTTCTTACAGATGTCGCAGTATCCTCCTCTACGTAGTGGATTTGGTTATCTTACTGCCAAATATTCCGCGAATTCTGGGCATTCATCCTTGTGGTGGCCTTCCATTCTGCACTTGGTACATAAAATTTGTTCTCATTTTTTCCTTCCCTTTCTGAGCTTAGCCAATTGAATTGTTAGTGCGGATAACTACGCTTGAACTTGTGCCATTCCCCTAGTGTCTCCTGATGACAAAGACTCTAATTCCATCGTGATTTCCATTCCCTCGGGTTGCGACGCAAATTTCTGTTGAATTAGTGGTCTACAAATGTGGGGTAGAAATCCTGAAATGAACCACTCTTGGTGTTGCTAATATGGAATCTAGAAATGTTGTCTTCCCATGACATCCTTAAATCATTGATCGTAATCCCATTCTAACTTTTTTTTCACCTATTTGACCTCCTTCAGTTCAGTAATATACTGTGATTCTGACTTTGGCTTTCTGAACTCCTTTAATAGCTCTTTCTTTATTTCCACCAAATTCCTAGCCTATATGGTAGGTGTAATACCTTGTAACTTCATATACAATACTATATTGTGGCCCCTAAACGTTGCCTCTAACTCCACATTCTTCATTGCTTCGTCCTATATGTTTTTAGCAACCCAAACTGTCTCACAGATAAACAAGTGTTGTTTTGGGTCCTCTAAGCCTACTCCCTTGAATTTAGGAAGTCTAAGAGTATTATCTATCCTTGCCATGTTGGTTTGTGTATTCCTTCCTCTTGGTGATGTTGGTACACTCTGAATTTAACTTTGCACACTAATCCCACTATTTTTATCGGTAATATTATGTCCTCCTTGGCTCACTATGATGGCTTTTGACACATCTTCAAATGTTATTTTTTATTGTGGTGACACACATGGGGTCATGGATTCAACACATGATACTGTCTGAGTAGGAATTGTCGGCTCTTCTATTACTGGACTGGACTAACACCCCTCTTCTTTGCCTCCTATATATCATATCTCTACAATTTGGACTTGTGCGCAAGGCTCTCTTACTTTTGTCTCACTATGCGGCTCTTCTCTCCCAGCCCCAACGTTTTTCCTTTTATACCTCATTCCTTGGCGCAACTCCCCAAATTCGTAGTCTACCTCTAGTGTATTGCCTTCTTGCATCATTAGTCCCTTCCTTCCTCTTTCATTGCTCCTCCCTTTTCTCAGATGATCCTTCTATTAGCCTTCAACTCCCCTATGTGTTTAAATATTGTTTATTTGTCTTAATTCATTATCATCACATGCTTTTCACATAATAGCATATTTATCTACGTAGTCAATGATTTCAAGAACCTCCCATGTGGGCCTTTGAAAATTTTTATTTCAGCAACAATGTATGACTAAATGCAATCTATGGTGAATTATGTAACATATCCCCCTAGTATAATATCCAACCAAAAATAAATTACTCGAGTAGTTGGGTTACTTACCGAATTTAGTTTCCTTACCAATTCTAGAGTCCAACTCTTTGGTGTTGCAGAACTCAACCTTCTTGTCTTCTCTACTAACCTTTCTAGCCACTCGATCATAATTTTTGGGAATTCATCAAAGAAAATTTCATGTTGATCTGTGAAAAAATACTTTTTCATCCATTGATCATCACTCATCTAAGGGTTCATGTTCTCTTGTCATGCAAAGTCTTTTTCTTTTCATTCCAACCAGTCTGTGATTTCTTTCTTAGTCGACCTCGAAAACATTCCCTTAGTCCTAAATTCTCGGTCTTGGCAATGGAACCATTTGTTGGTTGTTTCTTGTCTGTGTAGGGGTTATGAGACCCAAGGTTTGATTTGATCCTCACCAAAAAAAACCTCAATACATCGGCCCTTTCAGCATCACCTACTTGCATAGATGAAGTATCACCCGAGGTATCTATTGGGGTTGCAAAAACCAGGTTTCTGCAGCAGTAGGGGAAAGGGAGGCTAATGTGTGAATCATTCTTCCCGATCTTAGCTTATGTATGTTTCCTAATTATTACCTAAACTATCATAGCCATGCATGAACATTACAACATAACCAATCCGTAGACTAAATCTATTATGTGAAGTATATCATCATTCATGAATGCATAAAGACAAGCAAGAATACAAGACGTGATATCCTCTCTAAACTCCTTATTTATTCATATTCTTTCTTACTAACTGACTATTACATTCATGATCTTTCCATAACCTCAATTCTCTTTCATGCGCAAACTCTCACACTCATATATGCCTATATATCTATCTCTCAATCTCGTTACATATTTATACCCTAAAATCTAGGGTTTCAAGTTATATTCTTATCTATACCAAAAAAAAACCATTACAATGCATGGCATAGCCATCTTCAGTTAACTGGATATTTTCCTTCTTTTACTTATTGTTCTTTATACAACTTTTATGTTGTCCTTATATTTCTAGAAAATCGCACTATCGTCGTTTGCACTTATTTTTCTAACTCACTTGCTTCATCCTTTGCATCCTTATGTGCCCTTTCTATATTTTGCGTGAATCCTTCCTTCTGCGTGACTCCTTCCTTCAACACGATTCCTTCCTTCTGTTCTTTTTCTTTATACTTAGTTTTTTATATTCAAAAATGTATCTTTCCAACACCATCATAACGTGGTCTTTAGTTGTAAGGAATTCTTGACAACCATCATAACATGGTCTTTGGTTGTAAGGACCATGTCATTACATTTTTTGTTGTCTTTGATATTTCAATGTGGGAATTGGTCTAAGGTTTGACAAAAATTACTATGATAGATGATTTTGAGGATGGAAATTTATCTCAAATTGTAGAAACTTTGGCGAATCTTACTAGTCCTTAATGTGCAAACTATAAAAAAATTGTCAATATTTTTGTAAACTTATTCAACTTTCTAAGGATTTCTTATAGTTTTTATAAAATTTGGGCTATTTCTGATGTAATATATATATATATATATATATATATATATATATATATAAAGCAACACCATGTCGTTACTTTTGTTGTTGTCATTGTACCCACTAATTCACCCATTGATTCAAAAAAAAAAAATCGTCAAATCTTGTACCTACTAATTCAACATGTGCATGTATTGGGTGAAACAATATGAAGAGTGGGTTCAACAATCCCTACAAAAATATGCAAGGATATTCAAAACATAGTACTAAATTTTCCATTTTCACCATGTAATATCCCCAAGGACGAGCTCTGTTGTAATCATGTTTATGAATTGTAGAGAATGTAATGTAGGCTGGAAAACCGAGTATCGATAAGTTGGTAGGCGTATGTGTTTATTAGGTCGGGATCCTAAGTGTTAAGCCCAGGAGCCTTTTTTTGTATATGTAATATGCAGACCATTAATAAAGATTAAACATCATTGTGTGCAGACCGACCATGAAGAAAGAGTGATGGGGGACTAAGATTCCACATAGTGGGTAAGGGAAAGGGGGATGAAAGGTTGGAAAGAGGGGCTAATATTAGGGGCTTATGTCCTTGAGNGTGTGACAAAACATGTTTTTATCCTAAGTTCTGGGAAAGGCAACGCACACAGCTCCAAGTGTGCAAAAGGGAATGCATGTAGCTCCAGGAAGACAAGTGTCGACCTGGGTGCATGCGGTAAAAATATGAAGCGCCAGCTGAGTTGGGGGTTTGTCCTCCATTCTGGCATCCGTTGTTTGAAATGTGTCACCTTTGCGTCTAAGCTCTTCATATCGCACACAACTCTAAAAAATGAAACTGTGAGACCTCTGTGATTGACCAATGTATTCCCATGAATTATGTTTGTTCTCTTCATTTGGCCTCCATCCTTGACCTTTGCATAATTCCCTTGTCACGCATCCTGAAATCGGTAATCCGTGGGCCGATTTGTGTCTTCTATGGAACCCGACACCTTTATAATCGCTTGAGTGTGTTGTGTTTTAGCGTCTGGTCATTTCCATTTACGGGACTATGCCCATTTTCTATTGTGGTCATCATCCTTGTGTCAACTGAGTGTTGATGTTGTTGTGGTTACCCTCACCCAGTTGGAATTGAGTCGAAGAGTGTGCTGAAGAAGCGGGTTATCAAGCCTGTGCTAGAAGAGACAGGTTGTCAGGCCTGTGAGAACCTCTCTCCAGGAGAGAGAGTCTTTTGGGAGTGGTTTTCTTCCAGAGAGAGTCCAACACCAGCTACGAAGCTCTAAGAATTCCTAATCCAGCCTGTTTTCGAGGCCCAGAGGGGAGGTGAAGCATCGATGTACTATGCTTGTGAAGGTGTATACTCCCAGGTGGAACAGGCATGTGGGGAATGAGAGTCTATGAGTAGTGGGCATTAGAAGGCTCCTGGAGAGAATCCTTTCGGTTGCTCTGTTCATTTTTCCTGTAACCCCGACCTAGTCTAGGATTCCTTTCCCAGGGGTGGAGCTTAGTCCCAGCTCAGGGGTGACCCATTGTTGAGATTGATGATCAGTGAGGTCTAAGGTTGGGAGGTTCATGGAATGTCTTCATGTGGTTGGTGGAGTTACTATAGTTTCAAAGATAAGTATATGCATGTGTCTTAATTTCAATTAAAATGCATGTTTGTGATGCTAGCAATATTATCATGTATTTCATTGCAGTTATGAATTACTGTTAATTCGATTACTTCTATAGGTAGCAGTAGTCTTGTGATTACTCTATATTATTTAGTTAAATTTGTTAATTAGATTTAATATGCGTGTTATATATATAAGTATGAGAATGTTTTGCATGGTAGCATTGCCCGACAAGTGGGTTGATTTTCAAGGACGTTACAATAGGGTGTCAGAGCCATGTTTTCAACACTGAGCCTAGATGGGTCGGATAAGTGGTCTTTGGACCCAAGATTTTGAGTGGAAATGGTGTTCAAAGGAACTAATTTCGAACCTTATATTGTTTCTGAGTGCCAAGGGGTTACATTGGTCATGTTACGAAGCTCAGGAGGAGTAGCAATAGAATAAAACTGCAGTTGTAGATCAGTTGTAAAGGATAATATATGGACTATCGAATCCACGTCAAGACACTTAGGAGAGTGTGCAGAAGAGATCAGATCTGGGACATTAGATCTGAGCATGAAGGACCAACAAACGTTGGATCCAGGGAACATGCACAAGTTTTAAAACCCTTTGGAGTTGCACAGGAGTGTGGAAATCGGGATAGGCGAAGCCCTGACATCATCAGGACTGTCCATCGAAAAGGACATGTAGAAGAGATCCACATACATCGAATATTTGCAAGTGGAAAAGTCGCAGCAATCCTAACTATCCATCGGGAGGGACGCGTGGAGAGAGATAAGCCTTTCACTGACTCGTGACTTGAAAAGGTCAAAGGGAAAGTTCGTGAAAATTCGCAAAACACAAATTCATGATTGGATCACAACCATTGATCTAGGAGAGATCTAGACCATTAATTGTCCAAGAAGAATTTTGGCATTTCGAGGATCGGGACACACGAAATCCTGATACATGAAATCCCAACGAGATCTGAGTCATAGGATCATGGGGAAATCATGACCGTTTGATCAAGAAGAAGAGAATATTGTAATTTCAGGAGTTCGTCTGTCGGGAGAAATGGGATGTGCTGACGCACAAACTCCCGAAGCCCAAAATCGTGAAATCCTTAAGAGTCAAAGTAGTGAGGTGGGCTGACATCACTTGGATGGTGTGGACACATGGGATGTGTACCCCATACCAGTGGGCCCCAAAGGAAAAGTAGACACAGTAGGGTCGAATGGAGTCACCTGAGGTAACGTGGACCTTCTTAAGAACACCACGTGTCACCATCATGGTTGGGGACAATTGTACTGTGGCCTCGAAGACTAGAAAGGTCGGAAATTTGGAAGTCGAGAGTTGGAGAGGGAAGAGAGTGTGGAAGCCTCCAGGGCCGAAATCCCGAAACCCGAAATTTTGAAGTCCCGATTAGAGAACCTTGAGATATAGTGCTTCGTCACAACCCATGGTCATGTGGGTTGCGGAACTAAGAGAAAGGGATAACGCCTAAGTTCACTACAGAGTCGAGTAGAGCTCGAAAAATTCATAGAAACTGAACATTTTCTTGAATCAAGTTGTTTATGAATGTTGTGGGATTTGTTAAGGAATAATTACTTGACAATTTCTAGTTGTCTGCACATTTTGTTTTCAAAATATTAGCGAGTGTGAGAACCGAGTAGAATTGCCACCAAGTGCCAAAGAAATGGAAAGGGAACGGACTACTTCCAGTTCTAAGGGCGAAGAAAAAGGAATGGATGTTCACTTGGGAGTTGAAGGATCGAACTCCAATGTCCATGGAGAGGAGATAGACAAGGAAGGGAACATGAGGAAGATCATTGAAAAATTGCAGAAAGATGCCCAAACTCGCCGAGCAGATAGAAAAAAGCTCAGAAAATCTCAGGAAAAACAAGATGAATTTATCATAAAGATGTTAAAGAGTTTGGAGAGAATAGAGAAGAAGTTGGAGAAGGAGAGCGACTCGAGCATAACAGGGAGTCACTAGAATTCTGAGGGAAAAAGATCAAGGAGTGCAGGTAGACACCATCATCACTCCCAAGGTCGCTCCAAGAGGAGGGAACACAGTAGTTCAAGCCCATCTCCTACCAGAAAGCACAGGAGATATAGAGTGGATGAACTGAAGGGAAAGATGAATAAGATTAAGCCTCCTACATTTGATGGAGAACATAAGAAGGAGGAAGATGTCGAAGCATGGTTTCTTGGCATGAGGAAATATTTCCAACTGTAGAATAATTCCTCTCATGCAGAAGGAAGAATTGCAATGTATCAACTGAAGGGAAAGGCATCCATGTGGTGGGATCAACTTGTGAAGGTGCAACACATTAGAGAGAAAGATATCACTTGGAAGGAATTTAAGAGGTATTTCGAGAATAAATACTTGACTAAAAGATACTATGACAGAAAGATGAAAGAGTTCTTTGAACTCAAGCTGGGCAGCATGACCATTGATGAATACGAGCAAAGATTTTTGGAATTACTGAAGTATGTTTTGTTCATCAAGGATGAAACTGTCAAGATTCAAAGGTACCTAAGTGGAATGCCACCTTCCATTGGGGACAAGATCCATTATGATGACCCAAAAACTATGGAAGAAATGATAAGAAGAGAGAAATTCTTATATGAGCAGCAAAGAGAGAAGCCTACTTTCCAGAAGGCTTGGGAAGACAAGAAGAAATTCCAAATGGATCAGAGGAAGAAGGGAACTAAACCTCCATTTTTTAGAAATAGTCCTCAAGGACAACCATCATTTAGAGAGTTGAGAATGGTTGATGTAGGGGAACAAAGGCCAAGACAGATGCCCATTCGTTGTTGGGGCAGTAAAGAGAACCACAAGTACATATATTGTCCCCATAAAAATGGCAAAGTGAGAGTTGTCCATAATGTTCAACAAGTTGAAACAGTGGAGTGCATGGGTAGTATAATGTCAAGGATCTACGCAGCCCTGGACAATAATCAAGTTGAATATCAGTCGCACATGATTGAAGTGGAGGGTATGATTAACAACCAGCCATTTACTATTTTAATTGATTCATGGGTTATCCATAGTTATATAGATCCTAGAGTGGTGGAAAGTTTGCATTTGTCAATAAGTAAACATGAAAAGTATTGGTTAGTGCAGATGGCTACAGGAACCAAGAGGAAATTCATTGAGTTGGTTAAGTCTTGTCCTATGAACATGAATGGACTGAGCACAAAGGTTGAATTGAATGTTCTGCCTTTAGGTTCTTATGAATGTCTAATTGGGATGGACTAGTTGGACCAGCACCATGCCATATTGGACTGTCGTAACAAGACATTCACTTTCCTGGATGAGGAAGGAAATCAGAAAACAATCCAAGGAATTCCCAGATTTGTTGCTATCAGAGAAATCTCAACAATGCAGTTGAAGAAGTGCTACAGAAAAGGTTGTCAATTATTTGCAGCCCATGTGGAGGAAAAACCTAAGGATAAGGTGTCAAGTTTGGAGATCATGTGGTATTAAAGGAGTTTGAGGATTTATTCCAGGAGGTACCAGGACTACCCCCAAAGAGACATATTGTTTTTTCTGTAAACTTGATGCCTGGAGCAGCTCCAGTGTCAAAAGATCCTTACATAATGAGTACGCCAGAGATGAAAGAGTTGCAATTGCAGCTTGAAGAGCTTCTGGAGAAGGGGTACATATGCCCAAGTGTGTCACCTTGGGGAGCCCCAGTCCTATTTGTGAAGAAGAAGGATGGAATGTTGAGATTGTGTATCGATTTCAGACAATTGAACAAAGTGACTGTAAAGAAAAAATATCATATGTCGAGGATTGATGACCTCTTCAATCAGTTGAAGGATGCGAAGATATTTTCGAAGATAGACCTCAGGTCGAGATATCACTAGGTCAGGATAAAGGATGAATACATCAGCAAGACCGCATTTAGAACAAGGTATGGACATTATGAGTTCACAGTGGTGTCGTTTGGACTGTCTAACGTACCCGTTGTTTTTATGTGCTTAATAAATGGTGTATTCAGGGCCTATCTAGACAAGTTTTCCATAGTCTTCATGGATGAAATTTTGGTGTATTCCAAGTCATAGGAAGAGCATGAACAACATCTTAGGATGGTGTTACAGGTGCTATGAGAGCACCAACTGTATTCCAAGTTGAGAAAGTGCACGTTTTATTAGGAGTGGATCCATTACTTGGGGCATATTATTTCGAAGGATGGGATAGTTGTAGATCCTAAGAAGATTGAGGCCATTAGAGAAATTCCAGCGCCAAATAATGTGATTGAAGTCAGATCCTTTATGGGTCTAGATAGTTATTACAGAAGGTTTATCACAGGGTTCTCGAGGATAGCTCACCCTATCACTTCTTTTCAAAGGAAGGAGAAAAAATTTCAGTGGACAGATGATTGTGAGAAAAGATTTCAGCAATTGAAGCAATTGTTAACCAGTGTTCCAATCTTGAGGATTTCAAATCCAAATGAAGATTATGTGGTGTTCACTGATGCATGCAAAGAAGGAATGGGAGGAGTCCTCAGTCAGAATGGATTCATAATTTGTTATGAATCCAGAAATTTGAAAGAACACGAAAGGAACTATGACACTCATGATTTGGAATTGGCAGCCATAGTACATGCTCTAAAGAAATGGAGGCATTACCTCATGGGAAGGAGGTTCGAACTGAGAACATACCATAACAGTCTGAAGTATTTGTTTGATCAACCAACCTTGAATGATAGATGGAGTAGGTGGTTGGATTTTCTCTGTGAGTACAATTTTGATATCAATCATATCAAAGGGAAGGAAAATAAAGTGGTTGATGCACTCAGTAGGAGACTACACGAATTACAAGCTACAACCATTAGCATATATCAAACTGATATTAAAAACAAAATTTTGGAAGCTGCAAATGACGATTTGTAGTACATGGAGTTGGTAGCAAAGCTACAGCAAGGTGAGATGCCACAGAAAGTGGAAAATTATAAATTGGAAACCGATGGAACACTTCTGTACAAGAATATAATTTATATACCTAATTTCCAGGACTTGAAACGTACGATTTTGCATGAAATGCATAATGTGCCTTATGCAGGGCACCCTGGATATCAGAAAATTGTGGCAGCATTCAAGAGACATTACTTTTGGCCAGGTATGAAGAAATATATTGTTGAATACATCACCAGATGTATGGAGTGCCAGAGGGTTAAAGTTGAGCATAGGCACCCAGCAGGGTTGTTGCAACCTTTACCCATTCCTGAATGGAAGTGGGAAGTAGTGAAAATGGACTTCATCACAGGATTGCCCAGAATAGGCAAGCCACATGATTCAATTATGGTGGTGGTGGACAAGCTTACAAAAGATATCCATTTTTTTCCATTAAAGACTACTCACAAGGCAACAGATGTTGTTGATATTTTTATGAAGGAAGTGGCATGATTGCACGGAATTCCCAAGACAATTGTTTCTGATAGAGACCCGAAATTTACCTCAAAATTCTAGAAGGGGTTGTTCAAATGATTTGGAACGAATATGAACTTTAGTACAGCTTATCATCCTAAGTCTGATGAACAGACAGAGAGGGTGAATAGAGTAATATAAGACATGCTAAGGATGTATGTGATGGACAAACCATTGAAATGGGAAGACTACCTGCATTTGGTAGAATTCGCCTACAACAATGGGTATCAAGCATCATTAAAGATGATCCCATTTGAAGCACTTTATGGAAGAAAGTGAAATACTCCAGTAAGCTGGGATAATCCAGCTGACAGGACAGTAGTTGGGCCAAAATTTCTCAAAGAAATGGAAGAACAAATGCTAAGAATTAAGAAGAATTTGAAAGCTTCCCAAGACAGGCAGAAAAGTTATGCTGAGAAGAACAGAACCCACAAAGAGTTTAAAGTGGGTGACCATGTTTTCCTAAAAGTAAAAGCCAATAGAAGTTCCCTGAAGCTGGGAAACTGCACCAAGTTGGCAACCAGATTTTGTGGGCCATTTGAAATCCTAGAAAGGACTGTACATAATGTGTTTCATGTTTCATTGATTAAGAAATATATACATGATGCTAATCATGTAATTGATTAGAATGTGATTTAGGTGGAACAATAAAGTGTCATGCAAGTGAATCATGTGCGCATATTGGACCGGAAAAGTAAACAACTCTGAAATCAATCCATAGGGCTTGTAAAGGTCCAATGGACCTGGTACGGTCCTTAGGACACGACATGGGAGAATGAAGATGCTATGCAGGCAGAATACCTGCATCTTTTTTAATATTTTGGAAATCTTGTTGATACTGTGTAAATTTGCACTAAGGACAATGCAAAAATAAGGGGAGGGGATTGTAATATCCCCAAGGACGAGCCCTGTTGTAATCATGTTTATGAATTGTAAAGCATGTAATGTAGGTTGGTGAGTCAAGTATTGATAAGTTGGTAGGCTTATGTTTTTATTCGGCCGGGAGACTAAGTGTTAAGGCCAGGAGCTTGTTTTTGTATATGTAATATGCAGAACATTAATAAAGATTAAACATCGTTGTGTGTAGACCAACCATGAAGAAAGAGTGATGGGGGACTAAGCTTCCACATAGTGGGTAAGGGAAAGGGGAATGAAAGGTTGGAAAGAGGGGATAATATTAGGGGCTTAATTCCTTGAGAATAATATTTTATTATTATTCTAAAGTTGTGTCACAAAACATGATTTTATCCTAAGTCCTGGGAGAGGCAACGCATGCAGCTCCAAGTGTGCAAAGGGGAACACATGCATCTCTAGGAAGACAAGTGTTGACCTGGGTGCATGCAGTTAAAATTTGAAGCATCAGCTGAGTTGGGGGTTTGTCCTCCATTCTGGCATCTGTTGTCTGAACTGTGTCACCTCTGTGTCTGAGCTTTGCATATCGCACACAACTCTAAAAACCAAAACCATGAGACCTCTGTGATTGACCGATGTATTCCTATGAATTCCATATGGTCTCTATGTTTGGCCTCCATCCTCAACCTCTACATAATTTCCTTGTCACGCATCCTGAAACTAGTAATCTGTGGGCCAATTTGTGTCTTTTGTGGAACCCGACACCTGGATATTCTCGCGAGCATGTTTTGTTTTAGCATCTGTTCGTTTCCATTTATGGGACTATGGCCATTTTCTATTGTGGTCATCATCCTTATGTCAAATGAGTGTTGATGTTGTTGTGGTTACCCTCACCCAGTTGATATTGAGTCGAAGAGTGTGCTAAAGAAGCAGGTTGTCAGGCCCGTGGTAGAAGAGGTAGGTTTTCAGGCCTATGAGCAGCTCTCTCTAGGAGAGAGAGTCTTTTGGGAGTGGTTTTCTTCCAAAGAGATTCCAGCACTAGATATGGAGCTCTGAGAATTCCTGATCCGACCTATTGCTGAGGCCCAGAGGGGAGGTGAAGCACCGATGGACTATGCTTGTGAAGTTGTATACTCTCAGGTGGAACAGGCATGTGGGGAATGAGAGTCCATGAGTAGTGGGCATAAGAAGGCTCCTGGAGAGAATCCTTCTAGTTTCTTTGTGCAGTTTTCCTGTAACCCCAACCTAGTCTAGGATTCCCTACTCGAGGGTGGAGCTTAGTCCCATCTCGGGGGTGACCCACTATTGAGCTTGATGAGTAGTGAGGTCTAAGGTTGGGAGGTTCATGGAAGGTATACATGTGGTTGGTGGAGTTACTACAGTTTCAAAGATAAGTATATGCATGTGTCTTAATTTCAATTAAAATGCATGTTTGTGACGCTAACAATATTATCATGTATTCTGTTACAGTTATGAATTACTGTTAATTCCATTACTTTTGTATGTAGCAGTAGTCTTGTGATTAGTCTGTATTGTTTAGTTAAATATGTTAATTAGATTTAATATGGATGTTATATATATAAGTAGGAGAATGTTCCGTGTAGTAGCATTTCCCGGCAAGTGGGTTGATGGTCAGGGACGTTACACACCACTTGCTAACAATATAACACAAAATACAAATGCAAATACAAAATTCATTATAACATGAAATGAATTTTTCACACATCCAATTGATTGGTTCACCTATCCCAAAGTGGAAATGTGATGATTTACCATATTCGTGCGATCATTAAAACCAACTTTAGTAAAATACCTTGAGATTTATGAGGTATATCATCCTAAAGGGAATGTTAGGATTGGATACTTGGAGATGAAAATTAACCACTTTAATAACAAAGGTTGAAGAAACATTGAACAAGATATTTGATCTCAAGCTGGCAAGATAAAGCATTCAAACATAATCATGTGCTTATTGGGTCACCTTCTTCTTTACGTAGTTTCCAAAATCTACATTGTGGGTTTGTGGATTTTTGAAAGTGGCCCTTTGTGTAAGACTTAAGAGTGATTAATGTAGTAGTGGAAGAGAGATACAACCACTCAACATGGACAAAATCATTACCTGATGGTCCACACTAATTTTGAGACTCCAGGAGAAAGAGTCTTTTGGGAGTGGTTTTCTTCCAAAGAGATTCCAGCACTAGATACGGAGCTCTGAGAATTCCTGATCCGGCCTGTTGCTGAGGCCTAGAGGGGAGGTGAAGCACCGATGGACTATGCTTGTGAAGTTGTATACTCTCGGGCGAAACAGGCATGTGGGGAATGAGAGTCCGTGAGTAGTGGGCATAAGAAGGCTCCTGGAGAGAATCCTTCTAGTTTCTTTGTGCAGTTTTCCTGTAACCCCAACCTAGTCTAGGATTCCCTACTCAAGGGTGGAGCTTAGTCCCAACTCGGGGGTGACCCACTATTGAGCTTGATGAGTAGTGAGGTCTAAGGTTGGGAGGTTCATGGAAGGTATGCACGTGGTTGGTGGAGTTACTACAGTTTCAAAGATAAGTATATGCATGTGTCTTAATTTCAATTAAAATGCATGTTTATGATGCTAGCAATATTATCATGTATTCTGTTACAGTTATGAATTACTGTTAATTCCATTACTTTTGTATGTAGCAGTAGTCTTGTGATTAGTCTGTATTGTTTAGTTAAATATGTTAATTAGATTTAATATGGATGTTATATATATAAGTATGAGAATGTTCTGTGTAGTAGCATTGCCCGGCAAGTGGGTTGATGGTCGGGGATGTTACACACCACTTGCTAACAATATAACACAAAATACAAATGCAAATACAAAATTCATTATAACATGAAATGAATTTTTCACACATCCAATTGATTGGTCCACCTATCCCAAAGTGGAAATGTGATGATTTACCATATTCATGCGATCATTAAAACCAACTTTAGTAAAATACCTTGAGATTTATGAGGTATATCATCCTAAAGGGAATGTTAGGATTGGATACTTGGAGATGAAAATTAACCACTTTAATAACAAAAGTTGAAGAAACATTGAACAAGATATTTGATCTCAAGCTGGCAAGATAAAGCGTTCAAACATAATCATGTGCTTATTGGGTCACCTTCTTCTTTACGTAGTTTCTAAAATCTACATTATGGGTTTGTGGATTTTTGAAAGTGGCCCTTTGTGTAAGACTTAAGAGCTATTAATGTAGTAGTGGAAGAGAGATACAACCACTCAACATGGACAAAATCATTACCTGATGGTCCACACTAATTTTGAGATTCCAGGAGAGAGAGTCTTTTGGGAGTGGTTTTCTTCCAAAGAGATTCTAGCACCAAATACGGAGCTCTGAGAATTCTTGATCCAACCTGTTGTTGAGGCCCAGAGGGGAGGTGAAGCACAGATGGACCATGCTTGTGAAGTTGTATACTCTCGGGTGGAACAGGCATGTGGGGAATGAGAGTCTGTGAGTAGTGGGCATAAGAAGGCTCCTGGAGAGAATCCTTTTGGTTTCTTTGTGCAGTTTTCCTGTAACCCCAACCTAGTCTAGGATTCCCTACTCGAGGGTGGAGCTTAGTCCCAGCTCGGGGGTGACCCACTATTGAGCTTGATGAGTAGTGAGGTTTAAGGTTGGGAGGTTCATGGAAGGTCTGTACGTGGTTGGTGGAGTTACTACAGTTTCAAAGATAAGTATATGCATGTGTCTTAATTTCAATTAAAATGCATGTTTGTGATGCTAGCAATATTATCATGTATTCTGTTACAGTTATGAATTACTGTTAATTCCATTACTTTTGTATGTAGAAGTAGTCTTGTGATTAGTCTGTATTGTTTAGTTAAATATGTTAATTAGATTTAATATGGATGTTATATATATAAGTATGAGAATGTTCTGTGTAGTAGCATTGCCCGGCAAGTGGGTTGATGGTAGGGGACGTTACACACCACTTGCTAACAATATAACACAAAATACAAATGCAAATACAAAATTCATTGTAACATGAAATGAATTTTTCACACCTCCAATTGATTGGTCCACCTATCCCAAAGTGGAAATGTGATGGTTTACCATATTCGTGCGATCATTAAAACCAACTTTAGTAAAATACCTTGAGATTTATGAGGTATATCATCCTAAAGGGAATGTTATGATTGGATACTTGGAGATGAAAATTAACCACTTTAATAACAAAGGTTGAAGAAACATTGAACAAGATATTTGATCTCAAGCTGGCAAGATAAAGCGTTCAAACATAATCATGTGCTTATTGGGTCACCTTCTTCTTTACGTAGTTTCCAAAATCTACATTGTGGGTTTGTGGATTTTTGAAAGTGGCCCTTTGTGTAAGAATTAAGAGCGATTAATGTAGTAGTGGAAGAGAGATATAACCATTCAACATGGACAAAATCATTACCTGATGGTCCACACTAATTTTGAGACCCAACAAATCACCACCATCACAGTTGAAAACACACCCCTTGAGGGGCTAACAACAAGAGAAGATTAGTTCACATTTGCATTCCTTGAATAAAATAACCTTTTCATTTCATGAATCAAAAACTGACCCTCTACCTTCTATAAGGGTTGGCCCATACATGGTAAGAAATAAAACTAATCAAACAATAAATGAGCTTCACACAAACTGGTCTCCCAAAAATTACATAGAGAGATTTTTTCAAGATATTGCTTCTAGAAAGTTAACTGACTTGCATAAAAGAGTGTAGAGAGTGACTGGAAGGATATATTTCACATTTACCATTGTTGTATTTGTATCATTGCTCTTGTTGTATTTGTGTCATTTCTCTTGTTGTCACTTCTAGCAAAATAATCGGATATTATAGATATGGATGAATTTTTTCTACATGTTTAGCCATGATGGTGTCAATAATGATTATGTTCAGCTATGATGGTGCCAATAGTCATTATGTTAGTATCAATGGTTTTCAACCTGACTTTTTAAAATCAAACTCTATTAACAAGTTCAAGGATACTCATTGATGTTTAACAAAACAATGTTTTCTCGTTTAAGGAGACTCGTCGATGTTTAACAAGCAATGTTTTTTTTCCCAATTTCCTCTTTGTAACTTCGTCTTTGGTACTTTCTATTATAGAAGTGTTTTCCTCTAGACATGTCAATATGGAAGTAAGCTTGAAGTTTTTAATTTTATATTTAACTTTTCTAAATACCATTAAACATAGCAACTTATACAAATTAATATATGCATGGTTTGATAATGGACACTAAAGGGAGGGGCCCATTTTGGCATCCAACTGATCAGG
>SNQJ01S0038088.1:64968-81986 GCA_010110895.2 Picea sitchensis | reverse complement strand
TATATTCCTATATATATAAAATCAAAATCAAGGAAAACACCTCTCATAAAATATAATAATATAATAACATATTTATAATAATAAGTAGTAAAAGAATTATATAAAAACACTATAAAATATATTCCTATATATATATAATCAAGAAAAACACCTCTCATATATATAATATAAAAAAATATAGTTTAATATATAAATATAATGTAATAATATAATAACATATTTATAATAATAAGTAGTAAAAGAATTATATAAAATTACATAAAAGAAAAAAAAAACTAAAAAATATCAAAATAATAATAACAAATTAAGAAAAAAAGATAAAAATAATAAAAATTAAAAGAAATATTTATAATGTGTAAATTGCATTTTATGTATTTATATAAAACTAATAAAAAGGAAAAAAACCAAAAATATCAAAATAATAATAATAAATTAAGATAAAATTTAGATAAAAATAATAAAAAACCAAAAAAATTATATATTTAAAATGTGTAAAATGTATTTTAATGTATTTATGTGAGTGAGTAACTTGTCATATGTTTTTATGTTCTAAAATGTGGAAAATATATATTGATATGTATAATTTATGGAAGTACGAATAATTTGCCATATGTATTTATGTTGAGAAGAGATACATAAATATATTTATAAATTTATTATAAAAAAAAGTTTTTGATTGTATGTGTAAAATGTGTTAAAATGCTGGAAAAAAATATTTGATAGCCACTATAAAGGAAATAACATGAAAACCTACAAGCACAAGAAACACAACTTCAAGGAGGGTTTTACGATTTAACCCTCCTTCAAGCTTTTGGAGGGGTTGAATCCCCCTCCACAAAAAAATAAACCCTTGGTTTTTTTTATTATTATTAGTGATGATAATGAATGTTCATGTGCACCTGTTGATCTCTCGATCTACATAGACAATATGAAAGAATAAAAAATGTTTTAAATACAATACTACAAAATATTTACAAAACTAAATAATGTCCTTCTCGTGTAAACAACTTGGTCTTAATAAGCAATGCCCCAACTTGGTCTTAGTAATAAATGCCTTAATCCAGCTTAGTCTTGTGCAACCTACAACATTAAAATAACATTATTAGTACACAAACATTCATAACACCATGTAATATAATTAAATGCTTCATAAAAATCTTAAAGTGATATAAATATTATATAATTTACAAATTCAATATAATAATCAAACTTAATCATTAATTATATAATAAAAATATAATTTTCAATTTCAATAAAATTGATTTAAACAAATAACTAACTAGCATTAAATTAAATTAATAAATAACTTATACAGTTTAAAATTCAATTTTCAATTTCAATAAAATTTATTTTAACAAATAACTACAAAAATATTAATAAATTAGTAAATAACTTATAAATTTTAAAATTCAATTTTCATTTTCAATAAAAATTATTTGAACAAATAACGACAAAAATACTAATAAATTATTAAATTAATAAATAACTTATAAAATTTAAAATTCAATTTTCAATTTCAATAAAATTTATTTTAACAAATAACTAACTAGCATTAAGACAAAAATACTAATAAATTGTTAAACTAGTAAATAACTTCTAAAATAAACTTTATGTACATAAACGTTTATACATACAAATATGATCACATCTAAAATTAGATAAAAAAAGAAATGAAGGAATGGTTGAGAAAATTGAACTATGAAAATAGTGTATATAACTAAAATTATATATATGTCAGCGCTGAGAACTCCGCAATTAGAGATACTCGGAAAACTTCTTGACGGCCGACTCATCCATGAGCGAGACCGACACGTGGGTCGATATGGAATGACGATTATAATTATATAATTAAAATGCAAATTTTAACTATATAACCAAATATCTTTGGAAAATTGTTTACTTTTCTCGGAGGCTGCCATAAATACTAAAATATTTAATGGATAAAATAACTTACAACAAACATTTGACCCGTTAAATTAATTATATATTGATCTTTGACCCTTTTCCAGAATATGTCAGCGCTGACGACTCACATGGTAGTGCAGCTGAAGCCAGAACCAAACTGTCAGAGGTAACTATGTAGAATCTAGATGAAACAAACGTGAAGCCCCTGCTACTGGAGTCCTGGTCAAGGCAACCATGGCAGTAGATGGGGGTGGTGTCTCACCACGATCATCATCGTCAAACAGATTGTTGTCCCAAGTCTTATATGCTTTTACCATCTTTGACTCTTAACAATAATGGGACAACAATCACAAACCCTAAAACTGGCCTAAATCCTAAACCTACACAAGGGCCCCACTTTTATAAGGGGTTTTTTTCTTCATTTGAGGGAACACAGGGGGAGCATCACGAGAGCATAGGGGTGGCGTGGCAGTAGCACGGGGGATCATGAGAGGGAGTGTGGGGAGACTGGCAGGGAGCATGGAGCTCCCAACAGAGGTAGGGAGCGTCCTAGGAGGCCCGGGATCATGCTCCCTAAAACATTCCCATCAGAAGCATTTCAGAGAGCACACTCCCTAACATTCCTTCCTGGAGCACAGTTCTGGACAGGGAGCATCCCCTAGTAGGACACTCCCATTATCACTGAGAAATCTAAAAATAAAACCACAGGAAGCTAAGAAACTAGTCCAAGAAAGAAACAGATAGACATAAAATGAAATGAGTACATAAGTGGAATCTTCATGTCAATAAAAACATGTAAAATGGTGCTGGAAATAGAACCCAAGACCAAGGGAAATCTCCATGTCAATAAAAACATGTAAAATGGTGCTGGAAATAGAACCCAAGACCAAAAGAGAAGGGAGGAAAGAAGTCTCCCCATCCAAGAGAAAAGAATTTCCAGGCTGAAATAATAGTAAATCCAAGGGGAAGTAGTACATCACAAGCTACATAATACAATGAATAAGAATCAGAAGAACTCTGAAAGAAAAAGGCTCACAGCAGGTAACAGGGAAGGATCCATGGCATTACAAATCGCATAGACCATGGAAAAAAGGAAACATGGTTGACTCTGTGCCTTTGAAATTCAAAATTCCCCCAACTCATTGCAGGATACCTGGAATTGCTCCAGTACTTGAGAAATATAATCAATTCAAAAAACAATATCAAGATGGCAAGTATAGACCAAATGGCATTATATTAATAACCATTTGAAGTTATTTGGGCAATATCATCAAAAGAATTCGATTCAACAAAATTATAAACAGCCTAAACATGTTATAAACTACAAGGCATAAAATGCTACACTCCTGGAGACATACTAGCAATCTAAAAACAGTCTAGTTCCTGAATTAATATAAATATTACTGGTAGATTGGAAGATTACAAAAGAAGAAAGTCAATTGACTAGATGTAAGACCAAAACCTGAAATGATCCCAATAGAAAAAACAAGCTTGATAGGGAGTGATTAATAAGGTAATAACAAATTCATGGGAAGGACAGCACCCGCATAATGGCAATGGAACTAATACAGGGTAAATTTCATAACGTTGTGAAAAACTCAAGATGGATGCTCAAATTAACCACATTACTGATAATGATAGCTGCCCCATTCCCAATATTTAGAGAGGGATATCACATCTGCAAGTAGATACTTAAGTAGCTTGTTTTAGAAAAATTGGTTGGTATCTAATTAAGATAAGATGAAAAATTTAGTTGCGTGCCGCTGGGATTGGAGTAGGTGAATATGTTTGAGCTTCTAGATGTCTCTCGTAGTAAATCGGTGTAATGACTTAACAGAGGGTTGAATTGGTAGATGTCTCTCTTAGTAAATCAGTGTAATGACTTAACATACTTCAAAGTAGTTTATTCAACTAAAAATAATGATTAGTGAAATGATATTATTTATATTTGCAGAAACGATCAATTTAAAATCATAGAATTTACCAAAGCTTATTTACTTTCCTCTGTTAATCAGGTTTAAGGTTTGATAGATCAATTCGATCTTAATAGACGTTAATCATCATCATACTAAGAGATATCCCTGATATTTATTCTTTCTCGAAACTAAAGCCACAATGGTTTGTATGCAGGTATGTAATGGTTTGGAGATAATGACTTTCCCAGAACGACATGCTTGTTTTCCGTTCAAATATTAAGGTAAATGTATACAATGTGATTTTTGTTTATAGTTGGCAGTATTAGGTTTTACTCTTGCATTTTATCACTTCATATCTAACACGGTTTGGAAACGGTTTTTACAATGGAACTGCTTAATTCGTATATGGTTTCTCCAGATTAATGAATAACCTTATATCCATGGGTTGCTCAACATTTGAAGGAAGGCAAATGATTTGCATATCAATATGTTTGATGGTTATTCAAATTTTAGGGTAGGGAGCCATTCGATTTATAGTTTGTATTTTTAGGTTTCGTTACATATTATTCCTACAGTTCTAATAAAATTTGATTCTCTCTACAGGTTCCGTTGAAACCCTTCGGCAAAGTCATATTCAAAAGGCCATTGATAGTAGGTACCTTGACTTGCATGTTTATGAACACTCATGTATATTGTCCATAAATTAAGAACGAAATCGAATCTAATTCGACAACTAGGGTAACAACATGAGTTGAATACAGATTTGGATATCATGCTACAAAAGTTAAGCAGTGATGTATAGTTCCATACCAAAGCATATGAGTTGTGTTTATTCTTTGCTAAGGAAATTGTCAGAATACTAATTTATCTAAGAGGATATTAAAAAAAAATGTGACTCAGTGTTACTCCCAAAGAGACAGACATAGTTGGAAGTTTGCAAATCATAAAATATGAAGACAATTATTTAAAGCTATTTTAAGAATACCTCAGAATGAAAAGGACTTATGAGGTTAAACAGAGCACCCAACGCATACAGTCTATGAAGAGACGAATGTACTAACCTCGTTGGCAAAGGAAATCGTTGCTTAAGAGTTTGTTTTATAGAAACTCTTTGTTGGGCTGTGCGGTAGCGATAAATACCGTTCTCATTGCTGGGCTGTGCGGCAGGGATAAACACCGTTCTCATTGGAGAATCCAACGATAAATACCATTGCTGGGTTGTGCGACAGCGATAAAAAACCCCCAAAAATGAATAATCCACACATGAATACCATTCTCATCCATTCTGATTGGTGGGCTGTGCGGTAGTTCTGGTTAACCAAAAACAAGAACCCATTAGAATTTGAAAAGTGATAAAAAAATTGAAGATTCAAGCCATGAATACTGAGCCATAGACACTCACGATGAAGGCAGCCATCATCTACTCATCATGCATGTTGGCCTATCATCAAAATCCATTCTGCCATGGTTGCCTCTCCTCTCTCTCAGTTATCACAGACCCACATACACAGGACAAACAACACAGGACAAACATACTGCAAACAACACACGGGAACAAATAGACAACAGTACACAACACATGGACGGAGCTTTCCACAACACACCACACTGCCTGAGAGAGAGAGAGCAGAATCAAGATCGCGGCCATTTTGCCTGTGAATAGAGAGCGATTTTTTCAGAGATTAATTGCATCCACTTGATATAGAACCCACCAAGAAAAGATTAATTGTAATTTAAAGCTATTTTTTCAGAGATTAATTGTATCCACGTGATATAGAACCCATATAGATAAGATTATTTGTAATTCAAATTGTTGATTCTAGAAAAATTGGAATCCAGAGGTAAAATCAATTTCATGCAAGAATGCATAAAAACTAAAAATCTATATTCATTTTTGTGTATATGCAATTAAAAACCAGACTAAAACCACATCATGAGCCAGACACGTACCTCTGTTAGTCCAAAACCGTCAGTGATCTTCCCTTCAGGTCCGGCCTGATCTGTTCGGATCAGATTTTCCAACCTCCCTGATCTTCCTTTTGACTCCGCTTTGATCTGTTCGGATCGGATCTTCCAATCTCTGTTGATATATATACATTTTCGTCGAGCTTGAGCATCATGAGGATTTTGGCAACAAATGTGTTGGGATCCTTAGCCGATTTATTTGTCATGCTTTTCTGCCTCTGCTCTCATTTTCATGTCCTTCATTACTGCCTGGGTTAATCTCCATGGTCTTATTGGACATTTAGTTGGACATGGCACTGTTGCCGAGAGCCCAGGTGTTCATCATTCTCTCCATGCTCGCCGTTCGCCCATACTCCTCCCACTATACAGTAAGGAGAATCTTCTCCGTAATGATTTGGAATTGCGGCCTCTTTCCACACATCTTAAAACCCTATAAAATCTCTGTAAACCCATGCTCGCTGTTCGCCCATATTCTTCATCATCTTAAAATCTCTGTAAACCCATGCTCGTTGTTCGGCTTCTTTCCACACATCTTAAAACCTTATAAAATCTCTGTAAACCCATGTTCATCATCCTCTCCATGCTCGCTGTTCGCCCATACTCCTCCCTAATGATTTGGAATTGCGGCCTCTTTCCTCACATCTTACAGCAAACCTGTGTAAACCCAGAAACGGACAGCAAGCTAAGTCGACTAAGCAATAGAGTATAGCCAAACTTCTACCAATGAATTTTCGACAAGTGGATCAATCTGGAGCCGCTAGATAAAAATGACAGTTACGATCTAATGGTCAGTACTCCCCAGTAGAAAACACACACTCGCTGTCAGAAAAGTTAGAAAAAGCACACTCGCTGGCAGAGAAAAGAAGACTCGGTGTGGTTGTCGCTGTCAGAAAACTCAAGCAACGGTTCAATTCAAATTAGTTTCCATTTGATTTGTGCTTGAATTCCAAATAGTTTCTGGAGAATTGAAGTCATTTCTAGTTACGTACATTTCCTTGGCTATGGAGGATTTAAAGATTTATACACGTGTGTAAGATTTTTTCATATACTTAGTACTTAGTATTTTATTTTAATGCTTGTGTTTGTACTTAAAATTAGATTTATATTGGTGTGATTACATCATATTTACGTTGTTAATGACATGGTGAAGAATATTGTATTATGTCAACCAGTATATAAGGAAAATGAAATTAAGGCAGAAGATAGCATATTTAGGTTATGGGGATTAAATTTGTCTTACATACTATATAGAGTATATTTTTGGATAAACATTGTATATCTAGTTTTCAAAAGGTTTAACATTTGAGTGAACATTCCTGTCCATAATCAAAGAAAATAAAAAGTTTATATGTAGAAAACTAGTGTCAATATTTTGTATTTAAAGATTTGGATCGAAAAGTGATCATTGAGTAAGAATTGGATAAAGAATTAAATAACATAATCAAACTAGTACTTGAAATTAAATAAAAAATTAATTAACCAAGTTAATATTCAAGTTGAAAAATTATTTAATGGAGAAAATACATATACCATGAAATCAATTTAGTCGTTAATAATGAAGAGATTTAAAAAGGTTGGAGATGATTAATAATAATATTAATAATATATAACATAATGAAGGAGTCACATGTTTGGATTACACATAATAAGGAAGATTTTTTTTTAAAAGGGTTGAAAATGATTAATAATAATATTAATAATATCTAAGATAATGAAGGATTGACATGTTTGGATTAAACATAACAAGGAAAATTTGATGGCATAGGCTATCAATTAGTGTTATAATATAATAATGTAATATAATTAGATAATGAATATAAGGAGGATAATGAAATAATGAATATAAAAGGAAATTGAGAAGATTAATATAATTTAATAATGAAATCGGGGCACCCTTAAATTAGATTTATAAGAAACTGCGCTAAAAGTAGTTGTAAGTACTTTTTCGCTCTACTAGGGTTTCCACCCCAAGCCCCTCTGTGAGCGCCGCCTTGAGTACCTGTTGCGACCATGGAGGTCGAGGAAGGGGGACCTCCTAGCCCCTCCAAAAGCGGCTCGCACCTTGGAACATGATAAATGCATCCCGCGAGCTCCTATTGCTCCCAAATATATTATCAAATCACCAAGAATAGAAGATCATAAGCAATACATGAAAGATTTCACCCTGGTGGGAAAGTTTTTGGGCCTATGGCCATCGAAGAAAGATCTAGTGAAGTGGATTCAACACTGGCAGAAGCCCAAAGGTCATTACGACCTTGAGCTCGGTTCCAAAGGCTTCTTCACCATCATCCTACACAACCTAGAAGACATAAACATATTTTTTGAAGGAGGCCCTTACTTTTATAACTTGACAGGACTTTTCCTTCGTTTCTGGACAAAAACGTTCAATCCAGAGAAGGAAGACTTCACGCACGCACCAGTTTGGTTGAGACTCTACTCCTTACCTCAGGAATTTTCGCTGGAGGAAATACTAGCAGGCATTGGTAATACGATTGGCATCGACGTCAAAGCCTCTAAAGCCACAAAACAATTAAGGTACACTGCTTATGCTCGTATTTGTGTCTATTTAAATATCTCCAAACCCCTACCTAGAGCCATAACCTTAGACTACTAGGACGAAGAATGGTCACAAACCTTGGACTACGAGCATATTGCTTTCCACTTCTAGAAGTGTCACGAACATGGCCATCTCTTCCGTGAATGCCCCCTTAATAACCCCAACAAAACAAAGGACGATTACACCCAAGTCATGTGTCATTGCAGGCAAACAGCTAGAAAAGTGCCTCCTCAGCCCCCCTCTGGACCCTCAACCAATAACTCCTTCGAAGCCCTCCTGAAAATCCCAAAAAATCCCACCAACCCCTCCGCCCCCTGCCAAATCCAGCGGCCTCAGAGCAAGCTAAAGATAACTCGGGAACTATCCCACTTAATCTCGCAAATCCTCAAATCCCCACCTCAGAAACCTCCCTCCTCGCAAATCTAGGACTGAAAATAGGATACCCTAACATAGATAAGGAGGATCATGAACTGACAGTAATAGATCTGGTACACCTAGAATAATCCTATCGTAAACAAGAGTTATACACTATCCCTCAGGATTAGTTACGCAAAGTCTTTCTTAATTCCATGGTGGGGGGATTGACCTGAGCCAACTCGAGTCTCGGAATCCAAAGAGGGCACTCGAAAGACCAGCACAAAACCACCAAAGAAGAGAAGAAAAGGGGCATAAAACCAAAGCACCAGCTCATTCAAGATGTAGGAAACTTCTTGGTGAACTCTGGCTAGATCCACCTGATCTCAGACAACTTTCCTCCTCTCCAACCCTCACCCTCATCATGAAGATGCTATCCTGGAACATTAGGGGCCTCAATGCATGAAGTAAGCAATTCTTGCTCCGGGAAAGGACAATGAAGGAACAACCGAATATTCTTCTTCTAAATGAAACAAAATGTGCGGGGGATGAAGCCACTCAAATACTCACAAAATGTTGGAAGCAAGCAAAAATAGTAGAAGTAGATGCAAAAGGTATATCAGGGGGTCTAGCCATACTCTGGAATCCAACCACTATTCTCATGAAAGGTTTCTTTACCTCCAAATGAACTACCACAACCTCCTTCAGAATCAACAGTTTAAACAAGCCAGGCTACGTCTTGAATGTCTACGATCCAGCAACCGAGGAAGACAAGGAATCCTTCCTCCATCATCTGGAATAGATTACCAACCACATTGACAATCAACGTTGGATACTAGGGGAAGACTTCAACATGATAACTAGATTAGAGGAAAGAAAGGGGGGCACTCGCAGATTGGACAGTGATAGTGAACAGTTCCAGAGAACCATCAGCCTGTTGGACCTCATCGATGTAGAAACGAACAATAGACTCTTCACTTGGTCAACCCATGAAGGCAGCCATCATCTTCACAGAAGATTCAACCCATGAATATTGAGCCATATACACTCACTATGAAGGCATCCATCATCTACTCATCATGCATGTTGGCCCATCATCAAAATCCATTCTGCCACGGTTGCCTCTCCTCTCTCTCAGTTATCACAGACCCACATACACAGGACAAACAACACATGACAAACATATTGCAAACAACACACGGGCACAAATAGACAACAATACACAACACATGGATAGAGCTCTCCACAACACACCACATTGCTTGAGAGAGAGAGAGCAGAATCAAGATTGCGACTAATTTCCCTGTTGAACAGAGAGCGAATTTTCCAGAGATTAATTACATCCACTTGATATAGAACCCACCAAGAAAAGATTAATTGTAATTCAAAGCAATTTTTTCAGAGATTAATTGTATCCACGTGATATAGAACCCATAAAGATAAGATTAATTGTAATTCAAATTGTTGATTCATGGAAAAATTGGAATCCTCTTTGTACATTTGTTATGATATATCCAGAGGTAAAATCAATTTCATGCAAGAATGGATAAAAACTAGCAATCTATACTCATTTTTGTGTATATGCAATTAAAAACCAGACTAAAACCACATCATGAGCCAGACACATACCTCTGTCAGTCCAAAACCGTCAGTGATCTTCCCTTCAGGTTCAGCCTGATCTGTTTGGATCAGATTTTCCCACCTCCATGATCTTCCTTTTGACTCCGCTTTGATCTGTTCGGATCGGATCTTCCCATCTCTGTTGAGGATCATGAGGATTTTGGCATCAAATGTGTTGGGATCCTTCACCGATTTATTTGTCATGCTTTTCTGCCTCTGCTCTCATTTTCATGTTCTCAATTATTTCCTGGCTTAATCTCCATAGTCTTATAGGACATGGCACTGTTTTCGAGGGCCCGGGCATTCATCGATCTCTCCATGCTCGTCATTCGCCCATCTTCCTCCTCGACATGTGGATCAATCTGGAGCCGCTAGATAATAATGACGGTTACGATCTAATGGTCAGTACTCCCCATCAGAAAAGCACAATCGCTGTTAGAAAAGCACACTTCTGTTAGAGAAAAACAGACTCGTTTTCACTGTCCCTGTCAGAAAACTCAAGCAATAGTTCAATTCAAATGGACACAATTCAAATTAGTTTCCATTTGAATTGTGTTAAAATCCTATACACCAATCGTTTTAAAATATTAACTTTTTCAGTATAAATCTTATACATCCACTTTTATAAGATCGGTGTGCCTATACTTTCAGTGTAAATCTTATATATCGATTTTTATTATTAGGTTTATGTAGCCATAATTTATCAAATTCCTATTAGATGGTTTGAGAAGAGATTAGTGGAAGTGGCACACCCTCTCTTTGTCCTAATTCCAAATGGTTTTAGAAGAGATTAGTATATAGTTGGCACATCCTATCTCGGTAGGACAAGAGTTGGAATTGTGGAGAAGAAGGTACAAGTCCTTGGCTATGGAGGATTTAAAGATTTATACACGTGTGTGCAAAGACTCGTTCTTTCATATACTATACTTAGTAATTATTATTTTATTTTTCATATACTTAGTATTAATTATTTTATTTTAATGCTTGTATTTAAAATTAGATTGGTGTAGTCACACNGGTTTGAGAAGAGATTAGTGGAAGTGGCACACCCTCTCTTTGTCCTAATTCCAAATGGTTTTAGAAGAGATTAGTATATAGTTGGCACATCCTATCTCGGTAGGACAAGAGTTGGAATTGTGGAGAAGAAGGTACAAGTCCTTGGCTATGGAGGATTTAAAGATTTATACACGTGTGTGCAAAGACTCGTTCTTTCATATACTATACTTAGTAATTATTATTTTATTTTTCATATACTTAGTATTAATTATTTTATTTTAATGCTTGTATTTAAAATTAGATTGGTGTAGTCACACTATATTTACATTGTTAATGACATGGTGAGGAATATTGTATTAAGTCAACCAATATACAAGGAAAAGGAAATTAAGGTAGTACACTTAGCCCATCATCAAAGAAAAAAAAATGCTTATATGTGGGAAACTAGTGTCCAGTAGTAGGTTTTATGGAGATACCGGGTTTTCAATTTTTTTAGGCGGGAATCATTGAAGGAGCAGAGGAATGGTGTTTACAATTGGTCAAGATACTAGAATGGAGGGCGCAGGATCGTTATGCTTTTGTTCTAGATAGGTTTTTTTCCATTGCTCCATCTGATCATTTTAGCGATTTTTTCCCTCTCCATTTTCCTGTTTTGTTTTTTTGGGACTAGCAGACATTATTCCGATCTGACATGCATCAGATCTCCATTGAATGCTCTTGTCTTTTCAAAGATTCCACATCACTCACCACTAGGAGCACCACATCACTCACTACTCAGTTTTTATTTATCTCATATGTATGGTTATTTAAGGTTAAGAGCTTTGTTTTAATGAATGTTGATGTCAGATATCTCTCGGGAGATGAAGCAGGGGATCCTTGGGATCACCCTAGCTTCATTTATACGGTGGATGCTTTGTGTAAAAAATTGAGGCATTAACTCCCACGTTAATGCACCTTCGTCCGTTCCATCAACCTTGTGTTAGACTTTCTCTCCTTCACTTTGCAGTGCTCCAAAAAACTTATCCAAGTCGAATACCACCAACGCTCCATTTTGCAAGAATGTTCCGCGAGTTTCTGGAGGTTTCACGAACAGAGAGGAGGTAGCTGGACTAGCTATGAAGGTAAGTGATCCATGGAACTCTGCCAAAGTTTCTTTTGATTCCTTTGAAGGAATTGGGAGTCATGATATGTTTTCTTTTGAGGAACCTATTAGAGGTGTCATGGGGAAGCGCCAACCTACAAAGCTTCCTACGAAAGTGTGGAAGCCCAAAAGAACGAAGCATTCTTTGGTCTTGGGGATGGATATAGGGCTTGAATATTCATGCTCACTTACAATGTGTGCGCTTGTTGGTAGGCTGACTTATCGCCATTACTGTAAAATATCGGTAGTAGAGTGGATGAAGGCATCATGGGAACCCATTATGGGTTACTCGGTGGAACTACTCACACTACCGAGGGGTTGGTTCAGTTTTGTATTCAAATCTCCTGAAGAATCCACCAGGATTCTGGAAAGATTCTGGGTTTTCAAAGGCGACAACCTTATGCTCAAACGTTGGAGGCTTAAATTCGACCTAGCTACCAAATATTTTAGCTTTAGGCACCTGTGGGTGTTGTTACCAGGATTTCCTTTACAACTGTGGAACCCTAAAGCCATGGAGGCTATTAGGAATGTGTTGGGGCACTTTATAAAGACCGATGAAGAAGATTTACAATAGAGAGTGATAGACATATGGCAAAAGTACTTGTTGAGATTGATGTTCATGGTGGGCTTCTGGACACTCTTGAGATAGATTGGCGCAGCATGGTGATAACTTAGAGGTTGGACCACCTCGGGGTTCCGTTCTGGTGCTCTCTCTACCGACATGCGAGTCATCTTAAGAAGGACTGTCAACTCGCTTTTGGGGTTTATTCCGATGAGCCAAATTTGGATGAAACAATTTCTAATGGTTATTCACAGGAGGTGGAGACTACACCGGCCTCTATGCGTAGGCTCCTCATAAAGACTACACCCCACATCATTTTTATTCAAGAGACTTTGACCAACTATGTAAAGGCAAGGGATTTTATGTTTGTACTAAAGCCATATTGGATGTCTTGTGCTGTTAGGTCTATTGGAAACTCAGGCGGTCTGCTAGTTTCATGGGATCCATGTTTTTTTTCTTTCTCTCCAGTCCTTAATTGTGGCATAATTATTTTGACAGGTTCTAGTTATGTTGATAGGAGGAATCTTACTCTGCTCAATGTCTATGGTCCTTGCATGGATCGTAAAACCTTCTAGAAAAAATGTGCGGATAAGGGACTGCTCTTACACACTGATTTAATCTTGGCCGGGGATTTAAACTTTACTTTTAAATCTAAAGAGATTTGGGAACTGCTGCCTTATTAGATCCTTTGGCTACATTTTTTAAGGATTTATTTGCAACTACTCCACTGGTGGATGTGGCTCCAACATAATTGGTTCCAACGTGGTGCAATGGAAGGATGGGGGAATCAAGCATATCTAAAAGACTTTATAGATTCTTTGTGGTAGAGGATTTGATTGGGCCAACGACGAGATACAAATCATGGGTCAAGTCTACCTTCATATCAGATCATGCTCCTATTTATTTACAACTTGATATAGGCATTCCAAAGATTGTGCATCCTTTTAAGTTTAATTCGGTCTGGTTAAAAGATGTATCATTTACAAATTTAACCAGAGAGGTTTTAGATGTTTTGAGTTAATTGAAGGTCCATAAAGAAGGCTTGTTGAGAAACTAGCTCTACTGAAGCGTCAGGTAAAATTATGGTCCAAGATTAAACAAAAAAGGGATAAGGAACTACTGATAAAAGTGGAAGGCAAATTGGAATGTCTATATCACCAGAAAACATTGTATCTACTCTTGATGATTTAGATTTACATTGCAAACATCTGGAGGCAGTGCACAACAAGCTCCTACTAGATGAAGAAGAAAGATGGAGGCAGAAAAACATGGCTACTTGGATAAAGAGTGGCGCTAATAACACCAAGTTATTTCATAGATTTGCAAGCTACAAGAGAAATAAAAAATATCTTTGGGAAATCATTGATGATGATGGTCATTTGCACACGGGTCAGGAAGATATTAAAATAGAAGTTGTCAACTATTTTAGCAATTTCTTTAATGAACATAGATAGTCAAACGTTAGAACTCAGATGGCGACAATCCAACTCTATCCAAGGATTGTTTTGGAGGAAGACGTTACTGCTTTAGAACATGTTGTAACATTAGAATAATTATCAGATGTTCTAAAGGGTTTTGCAAAAGATAAGAGTCCCAACCCAGATGGGTGGACAGTTGAATTTTTCCTTTACTTTTTTGATTTGGTTGGGCCAGAATTGATAGCTATGGTTGAGGATACTAGATTCCGAGATGAAGTTTGTTGGTTGATCAACTCAATGTTTCTTGCACTTATTCCTAAATCAAATAAGCCTTTATCCTTTTCTGATTATCGCTCGATCGCTCTCTGTAATCGTTGTTATAATATTGTAACAAATATCATCACAAAGAGGATAAGACCCATCCTCTCTCGTTCTCTATTAGAAGAACAATTGGGTTTTCTAAAGGGGCATCATATTCTGGATTCTATAGGTACAACACAAGAGTGCCTACATAGCATCAAATCTAAGAGAATTCAGGCTATCATATTGAAGTTGGACCTAAAAAAAGTGTATGATTGTACGAATTGGGATTACCTTAGATTGATGTTGATTCAGTGCGGTTTTGGTCATCTTACGAATAAATGGATTATGGGTTGTGTGACCTCAGCTTCACTGGCCATTCTGATTAATGGGGAAGCTACAAAATTCATCAACAATGGGAGAGGTATTCGTCAGGGGTGCCCACTATCTCCTCTTTTATTTATCTTAGTGATGGAAGGCTTGAGTCTCCCACTAAAAGAGAGTCAATCAAAAGGAAAATTAACAGGTATAAAAGTCTCATGAATGGTAAGAATACTCCATCTCCTGTTTGTCGATGATGTGATAATAATGTCAAATGCATCCATTCTTGAATGATAGGAAATTCATGCACTTTTAAATGCTTTCTGTGTTGCTTCCGGTCTGGAGATCAACTTAGATAAGTCTACGTTTCATCATTTCGGTGTCCAACAAGATATACTAAGTCAATTGACAACATTGTTTCATTATGGTGTTATGAGCTTATCGACGGGTTTTAAATACTTGGGATACTATTTGAAAATTGATAGTTATAAGGTGGCTGACTGGCAGTGGCTTTTGAAGAAATATGAACAAAGAATATGCCATTGGTGTAATCACTTTCTTACTTTGGGATGCATATATGTTTTGCTTAAGGCTGTGCTAGAAAGCCAACCGATATATTGGTTGGCGTTAACACATATTCTAGGTCTATTTTAAACCATATTTGCATGATGACCTTCTCTTTTCTATGGTCACGAGAAACTTCCTATCATCTATGTTATTGGGAAACATTAGCTAGACCAAAGAGTTTTGGTGGTTGGGGGATAAGAAACATTTACTGTTTCTCACGAGCCTTAGCTTCCAAATCACTTTGGCGAGGTTTGATGCATCCTGGGATTTGGCAGCGGGTCTTGAAAGATAAGTATTTTCCTAATTTATCAGTGATTTCTTGGCTTTGCTCAGCAAAACCATCTTCTCTTTCTGGATCACCAAATTGGAAGAACTTGTTAAATGCTCTTCCTTTACTCGTTCATTGGCTGGTGTGGAAACCGGGGACAGGGGTCTCCATTTTGATTGGCAAGGATGAAATACTCGGAATGGGGAAAGGATACTTTCTATCGTTGGATTTGATTTCTCAATTAAATGAGAAACATGTTTATTATCTCTTTCAAGCAAGAAGAGCTCCGAATGTGGGAGTGACTTACGCCTCATGGTTAAATAGTATAGAGCTGGGACTGGTGGTCAACCTCGCTATTGAATGGGAGACGTACATACTTCTATTGATTGATGTGGGAATTTATCTTACAGATACAATTGATCAGTTAAGGTGGACGGGAGGGGATGGTTCAGGATATTTAACCACAATGAATGTATACAATGCATTGGTGCTCGAACTATGGCAGAAAAATAATGGAGGTGTGAGGCGGAAGTTATGGAATTGGGAATGCCCACAAAAGATAAAACTCTTCTCTTGGCTACTTATTGAAGATAAGCTACTCACTTGGAACAAGCTTCTCAAGCGAGGCTGGCAAGGCCCCAGACTGTGTCTACTTTGTAGAGGTAATGAGGAAACGAGTTTACACCTTTTTGTTCAATGTCCATTTACTGTTTCTATTTGGAATAAAAACACCATTCACTTCAAGCTGGTCTTTGGGTGGACGGGTTCCACCGTGTTGGAATGTTTCGATTATTGGTTGAGAAGGAACTCTGCTTACTCCTCCATGACAGCGTTTATTTGCTGGTATATTTGGAATGAGAGGAATTTGGCCATTTTCAAATCAAAGTATCCATCCATAGAGAAGATATTGTTTCTCTCTATAGTTGATGTAGCGGACCACAAAATCCTGAAACTACCAAAAACAATTAGACGCACTGGCCACATGTTGCCCAAGCATAGAATCATTGGCTGGTTTGATGGTGCATCTCAAAGAAATGAGGATCAAAGTGGAGCTGGGGGTGTTATTCAACTAGATGAGCACACCATTTATAGATGGACCCTTAATTGTGGTAGGGGCACTAACACTAG
>SNQJ01S0038088.1:28443-64227 GCA_010110895.2 Picea sitchensis | reverse complement strand
AAGACTCGTTCTTTCATATACTATACTTAGTAATTATTATTTTATTTTTCATATACTTAGTATTAATTATTTTATTTTAATGCTTGTATTTAAAATTAGATTGGTGTAGTCACACCATATTTACATTGTTAATGACATGGTGATGAATATTGTATTAAGTCAACCAGTATACAAGGAAAAGGAAATTAAGGTAGTACACTTAGCCCATCATCAAAGAAAACAAAATGCTTATATGTGGGAAACTAGTGTCCAGTAGCAGGTTTTATGGAGATACCGTGTTTTCAATTTTTTTAGGCGGGAATCATTGAAGGAGCACATGAATGGTGTTTACAATTGGTCAAGATACTAGAATGGAGGGCACATGATCGTTATGCTTTTGTTCTAGCTAGGTTTTTTTCCATTGCTCCATCTGATCATTTTAGCGATTTTTCCCTCTCCATTTTCCTGTTTTGTTTTTTTGGGACTAGCAGACATTATTCCGATCTGACAGGCATCAGATCTCCATTGAATGCTCTTGTCTTTTCGAAGATTCCACATCACTCACCACTCAGTTTTTATTTGTCTCATATGTATGGTTATTTAAGGTTAAGAGCTTTGTTTTAATGAATATTGATGTCAGATATCTCTCGGGAGATGAAGCAGGGGATCCTTGGGATCACCCTAGCTTCATTTCTACAGTGGATGCTTTGTGTAAAAAATTGAGGCATTAACTCCCACGTTAATGCACCTTTGTCTGTTCCATCAACCTTGTGTTCAAATTTCTCTCCATCACTTTGCACTGTTCCAACAAACTTATCCAAGTCGAATACCACCAGCGCTCCGTTTTGCAAGGATGTTCCGCGAGTTTCTGGAGGTTTCACGAACGGAGAGGAGGTAGCTGGACTAGCTACGAAGGTAAGTGATCCCTGGAGCTCTACCAAAGTTTCTTTTGATTCCTTTGAAGGAATTGGGAGTCATGAGATGTTTTCTTTTGAGGAACCTGTTAGAGGTGTCATGGGGAAGTGCCAACCTACAAAGCTTCCTACAAAAGTGTGGAAGCCCAAAAGAACGAAGCATTCTTTGGTCTTGGGGATGGATATAGGGCTTGAATATTCGTGCTCACTTACAATGTGTGCGCTTGTTGGTAGGTTAACTTATCACCATTACTGTAAAAGATTGGTAGTAGAGTGGATGCAGGCATCATGGGAACCCATTATGGGTTACTCGGTGGAACTACTCACGCTATCGAGGGGCTGGTTCAGTTTTGTATTCAAATCTCCTGAAGACTCCACCAGGATTCTGGGTTTTCGAAGGTGACAACCTTATGCTCAAACGTTGGAGGCTTAAATTCGACCTGGCTACCAAATATTTTAGCTTTAGGCACTTGTGGGTGTTTTTACTAGGATTTCCTTTACAACTGTGGAACCCCAAAGCCATGGAGGCTATTGGGAATGTGTTGGGGTGCTTTATAAAGACCGATGAAGAAGCTTTACAATCGAGTGAGAGACAAATGGAAAAATTACTTGTTGAGAATGATGTTCATGGTGGGCTTCTAGACACACTTGAGATAGATTTGCGCGGCATGGTGATAACTTAGAGGTTGGACCACCTCGGGGTTCCGTTCTGGTGCTCTCGCTGTCGACAGGCAAGTCATCTTAAGAAGGACTGTCGACTCCCTTTTGGGGTTTATTCCGACGAGCCAAATTCGGATGAAACAATTTCTAATGGTTATTCACAGGAGGTGGAGACTACACTAGCCTCTATGTGTAGGCTCCTCATAAAGACTACACCCCATATCATTTTTCTTCAAGAGACTTTGACCAACAATGTAAAGGCAAGGGATTTTATGTTTGTACTAAATCCGGATTGGATGTCTTGTGTTGTTAGTTCTATTGGAAACTCAGGCGGTCTGCTAGTTTCATGGGATCCTCGTTTTTTTTCTTTCTCTCCAGTCCTTACTTGTGGCATAATTATTTTGACAGGTTCTAGTTATGTTGATAGGAGGAATCTTACTCTGCTCAATGTCTACGGTCCTTTCATGGATCGTAAAATATTCTAGAAAGAATGTGTGGATAAGGGACTGCTCTTACACACTGATTTAATCTTGGCCGAGGATTTAAACTTTACTTTTAACTCTAAAGAGATTTGGGGAACTGCTGCCTTATTAGATCCTTTGGCTACATTTTTTAAGGATTTATTTGCAACTACTCCACTGGTGGATGTGGCTCCAACAGAATTGGTTCCAACGTGGTGCAATGGAAGGATGGGGGAATCAAGCATATCTAAAAGACTTGATATATTCTTTGTGGTAGAGGATTTGATTGGGCCAACGACGAGATACAGATCGTGGGTCAAGTCTACCTTCATATCAGATCATGCTCCTATTTATTTACAACTTGATATAGGCATTCCAAAGATTGTGCATCCTTTTAAGTTTAATTCGGTCTGGTTAAAAGATGCATCATTTACAAATTTAACCAAAGAGGTTTTAGATGTTTTGAGTTAATTGAAGGGCCATAAAGAAGGCTTGTTGAGAAACTAGCTCTACTGAAGCGTTAGGTAAAATTATGGTCCAAGATTAAACAAAAAAGGGATAAGGAACTACTGATAAAAGTGGAAGGCGAATTGGAATGTCTATATCACCAGAAAACATTGGATCTACTCTTGATGATCTAGATTTACATTGCAAACATCTGGAGGCAGTGTGCAATAAACTCCTACTGGATGTAGAAGAAAGATGGAAGCAGAAAAACAGGGCTACTTGGATAAAGAGTGGCGCTAATAACACCAAGTTATTTCATATATTTGCAAGCTACAAGAGAAATAAAAAAATATCTTTGGGAAATCATTGATGATGATGGTCATTTGCACACAGGTCAGGAAGATATTAAAATAGAAGTTGTCAACTATTTTAGCAATTTCTTTAATGAACATAGACAGTCAAACGTTAGAACTCAGATGGTGACAATCCGACTCTATCCAAGGATTGTTTTGGAGGAAGACGTTACTGCTTTAGAACATGTTGTAACATTAGAATAATTATCAGATGTTCTAAAGGGTTTTGCAAAAGATAAGAGTCTCGACCCAGATGGGTGGATAGTTGAATTTTTCCTTTACTTTTTTGATTTGGTTGGGCTAGAATTGATAGCTATGGTTGATGATACTAGATGCCGAGGTGAAGTTTGTTGGTTGATCAACTCAACGTTTCTTGCACTTATTCCTAAATCAAATAAGCCTTTATCCTTTTCTGATTATCGCTCGATCGCTCTCTGTAATATTTGTTATAAGATTGTAACAAATATCATCACAAAGAGGATAAGACCCATCCTCTCTCGTTCTCTGTCAGAAGAACAATTGGGTTTTCTAAAGGGGCATCATATTCTGGATTCCATAGGTACAACACAAGAGTGCCTACATAGCATCAAAGCTAAGAGAATTCAGGCTATCATGTTGAAGTTGGACCTAAAAAAAGCGTATGATTGTACGAATTGGGATTACCTTAGATTTATGTTGATTCATTGTGGTTTTGGTCATCTTATGAATAAATGGATTATGGGTTGTGTGACCTCATCTTCATTGGCCATTCTGATTAATGGGGAAGCTACAAAATTCATCAACAACGGGAGAGGTATTCGTCAGGGGTCCCCACTATCTCCTCTTTTATTTATCTTAGTGATGGAAGGCTTGAGTCTCTCACTAAAAGAGATTCAATCAGAAGGCAAATTAACGCGTATAAAAGTCTCATGAATGGTAAGAATACTCCATCTCCTATTTGTCGATGATGTGATAATAATGTCAAATGCATCCATTCTTGAATGACAGGAAATTCATGCACTTTTAAATGCTTTATGTGTTTCTTCCGGTCTGAAGATCAACTTAGATAAGTCTACATTTCATCATTTCGGTGTCCAACAAGATCTACCAAGTCAATAAACAACACTGTTTCATTATGGTGTTATGAGCTTATCGACGGGTTTTAAATACTTGGGATACTATTTGAAAATTGATAGTTATAAGGTGGTTGACTGGCAGTGGCTTTTGAAGAAATATGAACAAAGAATATGCCACTGGTGTAATCACTTTCTTACTTTGGGATGCATATATGTTTTGATTAAGGCTGTGCTAGAAATCCAACCGATATATTGGTTGGCGTTAACACATATTCCAGGTCTGTTTTAAACCATATTTGCATGATGACCTTCTCTTTTCTATGGTCACGAGCAACTTCCTATCATCTATGTTATTGGGAAACATTAGCTAGACCAAAGAGTTTTGGTGGTTGGAGGATAAGAAACATTTACTGTTTCTCACGAGCCTTAGCTGCCAAATCACTTTGGCGAGGTTTGATGCATCCCGGGATTTGGCAGCGGGTCTTGAAAGATAAGTATTTTCCTAATTTATCAGTGATTTCTTGGCTTCGCTCAGCAGAACCATCTTCTCTTTCTGGATCACAAAATTGGAAGAACTTTTAAATTCTCTTCCTTTACTCGTTCATTGGCTGGTGTGGAAACTGGGGATAGGGGTCTCCATTTTGATTGGCAAGGATGAAATACTCAGAATGGGGAAAGGATCATTTCTATCATTGGATTTGATTTCTCAATTAAATTAGCAACATGTTTATTATCTGTTTCAAGCAAGAAGAGCTCCGAATGTGGGAGTGACTTACACCTCATGGTTAAATAGTATAGAGTTGGGACTGGTGGTCGACCTCACTATTGAATGGGAGAGGTACATACTTCTATTGATTGATGCAGGAATTTCTCTTACAAATGAAATTGATTAGTTAAGGTGGACGGGAGGGGATGGTTTAGGATATTTAACCACAATGAATGTATATAATGCATTGTCGATCAAACTATGGCAGAAAAATAATGGAGGTGTGAGGCGAAAGTTATGGAACTGGGAATGCCCACAAAAGATAAAACTCTTCTCTTGGATACTTATTGAAGATAAGATGCTCACTTGGAACAAGCTTCTCAAGCAAGGCTGGCAAGGCCCCAGATTGTGTCTACTTTGTAGAGGTAACGAGGAAATGGGTTTACACCTTTTTGTTCAATGTCCATTTGTTGTTTCTATTTGGAATAAAAACACCATTCACTTCAAGCTGGTCTTTGGGTGGATGGGTTCCACCGTGTTGGGATGTTTCGATTACTGGTTGAGAAGGAACTCTGCTTACTCCTCCATGCCAACGTTTATTTGCTGGTATATTTGGAATGAGAGGAATTTGGCCATTTTCAAATCAAAGTATCCATCCATAGAGAAGATCTTCTTTCTCTCTATAGTTGATGTAGCAGACCACAAAATCCTGAAACTGCCAAAAACAATTAGACGCACTGGCCACATCTTGCCCAAGCATAGAATCATTGGCTGGTTCGATGGTGCATCTCAAAGAAATGAGGATCAAAGTGGAGCTGGGGGTGTTATTCAACTAGATGAGCACACCATTTATAGATGGACCCTTAATTGTGGTAGGGGCACTAACACTAGAGCAAAACTCTTGGGTGCTTGGGCTGTCCTCACCTTGGCGCACACAATTTATATTACTGATATCCACATCCTAGGGGATTCCAAAATCATTATAGATTGGCTAAATAATATTGGTACTCTACAGGTTATTTCTATTGACTGTTGGAAAGACCGAGTAAAGGAACTCATCAAGCTTTTTTCTGTCATCACCTTTACCCATGTCTATAGAGAAGAAAATCAAGAGGTTGTCTTATTATCCAAAAAGGCACTTTCTGAGCATGCTAGAGCTATAGCGTACAATTAGTGGAATCATGGACATGAGGGGCCAAGTTATTATATTAAGCTATACTAGCATTTCTACCATTTCTTGCAGTCTTTATGTGTCTCTATGGAGGTGTGTTGGGAGTATGGAAGTAGTATCAACATTTTTATGTGGAAAGTCCTATTTTTTGGATATGGCTAAGTTATACTTTACTATGGACATACTTCTTGATGTCTAAGTGGTTATTTTGTAATGTGTTTTATCGATTTTTGTATCTATGGACTATATGATGGAGGAAAGTTAATGCATGGCCTTTGAATGTAATGGAACTTCTTGACTTTGTAAATTGATTATATTTCTAATATAATGCACAATTTTCTTGTGGAAAAAGGTTTTGTATTTAAAGATTTGGATAGAAAGGTGACTCTTGAATAAGAATTGAATAACATAGTCAAATTAGCGGTTGAAATTAAATAAAGAATTAATTAACCAAGTTAATATTCAAGTTGAAAATTTAATTAAAAAGGTAGAGAATGAAGATAATTAAAAAGGTAAATAATGAAGGAGTAACATGTTTGTTTGGATTAAACATAATAAGAAAGAAAAAGTTTTAAAAATGTTGGAAATGATTAATAATAATATTAATAATATGTAAGAGAATGAAGGATTGACATGTTTGCATTAGACATAAAAGGAAAAGTTGATGGCATAGGGTATCAATTAGTATTATAATATAATAATGTAATATAATTAGATAATGACTATAAGGAGTATAATGAAGTAATGATTATAAAGGAAATGTAGAAGATTAATAATAATTTAATAATTAAATTGGGAAAGATATAAACTAAATAAATTGAAAAAATCTAGAGCAATTGAAGAGAAACAAGAAGGTACTCACGCGAAGAGTAAAAAGAGTTGGAAGAATTCAAGAGAATGCGAGGAAACAAGATAAATGAAGACTAAGACTAGGAAGGTGGTGAAGGGCAGGAAATCATACTCGGCGAGGGAATCCTATTGATAAAGGTGGTGAATGGTGGGTTTCCAAGATTTTCCACAAGAGCAAGAGATTTGGTAAACTCCTGGGCCCAACATTGGGATAGATTTGTCTAAATAACAATTCAAAAGAGATGTTTAAAGATTTTATATGGTTTGAACATAGTTTTGATATTCTCCATAGCTAGGAGTTTTAAGATCACATCGATGGTTCCTTGGATGTAGGGCAGGGAGATGAGAGTATGAGGCGGGGAAGAGGGGGATGTGGGTAAATATGGTTAAGGTGTGCTGATAGAGTGAAAAGCTTGGTTGATATAGGAGCAAGAATAACCATTGGACATGAAGGCCTTAGTTAGGTGGGATTTTTCTTTGGCTAGGGATTGGGGGAAATAAATGCGGAGGGCACGAGTAATCAAGGTTTTAAGGACAATATATTTTTGGGCTAGATGGTGGTGGGAACCAACATTAAGGTATCTATCGGTGTGAGTCTTCTTACTGTAAACTTGATGGGAAAGGGTCTTCTTTCTTACACTATTCATAGGTGTCGATTCTTTTCAATTTTGTGAAAAAGGACTACATAATATTTTCCTGTGAGGAGAAATAAGTGTCAGGCATATAGGTTCATATTCATTAAGTATTTGGAGAAACATATTACTTTGTGTATTATTGGAGGCATAAATGGAGTACTTTAGTGTAATTGCTTTTAATAAATATCGAGGGACTCAATTTAAGTGCATTTGATTGTTGTTTCCAGGGTATTGGGTTTTTGAAGTACCCCCACTGAAAGCTAAATGTTGCTCCTTACATAGGGCTAAGGAGAAACATGTTTGAAATATGTCATTGGTTCACTATAAGTTATGGATAACTAAGCTCTATGCTTTTTTCGTGAACCCACTCTATGAATAACTAAGCTCTATGCTTCTAAGTTACATGACACTTTGGCATAATAAGCACATACTCCTCCTATTTATAATTCGAACAAGTCCAACGTGTGTACTAACTAGGCTATGTGAAATAGAGGAAACCCCTATACACACTTACACAAGTAAATTTCCCAAGGCCTATATGTTGAGAGTGATTCTCTCAACAGTGATTGAGCATACCCTTAGAAAGACTATAATACTTTGTGCATGTCCTAAACGCTCTGTGTCTAGGAAAGAGGCAAAATTCCCCTCGGTTAGTGCATATGGTGGTCGGCCTGATCAGTTGGATGCCAAAATGGGCCCCTCCCTTTAGTGTCCATTATCAAACCATGCATATATTAATTTGTATAAGTTGCTATGTTTAATGGTATTTAGAAAAGTTAAATATAAAATTAAAAACTTCAAGCTTACTTCCATATTGACATGTCTAGAGGAAAACACTTCTATAATAGAAAGTACCAAAGACGAAGTTACAAAGAGGAAATTGGGAAAAAAAACATTGCTTGTTAAACATCGACGAGTCTCCTTAAACGAGAAAACATTGTTTTGTTAAACATCAATGAGTATCCTTGAACTTGTTAATAGAGTTTGATTTTAAAAAGTCAGGTTGAAAACCATTGATACTAACATAATGACTATTGGCACCATCATAGCTGAACATAATCATTATTGACACCATCATGGCTAAACATGTAGAAAAAATTCATCCATATCTATAATATCCGATTATTTTGCTAGAAGTGACAACAAGAGAAATGACACAAATACAACAAGAGCAATGATACAAATACAACAATGGTAAATGTGAAATATATCCTTCCAGTCACTCTCTACACTCTTTTATGCAAGTCAGTTAACTTTCTAGAAGCAATATCTTGAAAAAATCTCTCTATGTAATTTTTGGGAGACCAGTTTGTGTGAAGCTCATTTATTGTTTGATTAGTTTTATTTCTTACCATGTATGGGCCAACCCTTATAGAAGGTAGAGGGTCAGTTTTTGATTCATGAAATGAAAAGGTTATTTTATTCAAGGAATGCAAATGTGAACTAATCTTCTCTTGTTGTTAGCCCCTCAAGGGGTGTGTTTTCAACTGTGATGGTGGTGATTTGTTGGGTCTCAAAATTAGTGTGGACCATCAGGTAATGATTTTGTCCATGTTGAATGGTTATATCTCTCTTCCACTACTACATTAATCGCTCTTAATTCTTACACAAAGGGCCACTTTCAAAAATCCACAAACCCACAATGTAGATTTTGGAAACTACGTAAAGAAGAAGGTGACCCAATAAGCACATGATTATGTTTGAACGCTTTATCTTGCCAGCTTGAGATCAAATATCNCCTGATCAGTTGGATGCCAAAATGGGCCCCTCCCTTTAGTGTCCATTATCAAACCATGCATATATTAATTTGTATAAGTTGCTATGTTTAATGGTATTTAGAAAAGTTAAATATAAAATTAAAAACTTCAAGCTTACTTCCATATTGACATGTCTAGAGGAAAACACTTCTATAATAGAAAGTACCAAAGACGAAGTTACAAAGAGGAAATTGGGAAAAAAAACATTGCTTGTTAAACATCGACGAGTCTCCTTAAACGAGAAAACATTGTTTTGTTAAACATCAATGAGTATCCTTGAACTTGTTAATAGAGTTTGATTTTAAAAAGTCAGGTTGAAAACCATTGATACTAACATAATGACTATTGGCACCATCATAGCTGAACATAATCATTATTGACACCATCATGGCTAAACATGTAGAAAAAATTCATCCATATCTATAATATCCGATTATTTTGCTAGAAGTGACAACAAGAGAAATGACACAAATACAACAAGAGCAATGATACAAATACAACAATGGTAAATGTGAAATATATCCTTCCAGTCACTCTCTACACTCTTTTATGCAAGTCAGTTAACTTTCTAGAAGCAATATCTTGAAAAAATCTCTCTATGTAATTTTTGGGAGACCAGTTTGTGTGAAGCTCATTTATTGTTTGATTAGTTTTATTTCTTACCATGTATGGGCCAACCCTTATAGAAGGTAGAGGGTCAGTTTTTGATTCATGAAATGAAAAGGTTATTTTATTCAAGGAATGCAAATGTGAACTAATCTTCTCTTGTTGTTAGCCCCTCAAGGGGTGTGTTTTCAACTGTGATGGTGGTGATTTGTTGGGTCTCAAAATTAGTGTGGACCATCAGGTAATGATTTTGTCCATGTTGAATGGTTATATCTCTCTTCCACTACTACATTAATCGCTCTTAATTCTTACACAAAGGGCCACTTTCAAAAATCCACAAACCCACAATGTAGATTTTGGAAACTACGTAAAGAAGAAGGTGACCCAATAAGCACATGATTATGTTTGAACGCTTTATCTTGCCAGCTTGAGATCAAATATCGTGTTCAATGTTTCTTCAATCTTTGTTATTAAAGTGGTTAATTTTCATCTCCAAGTATCCAATCCTAACATTCCCTTTAGGATGATATACCTCATAAATCTTAAGGTATTTTACTAAAGTTGGTTTTAATGATCACACGAATATGGTAAATCATCACATTTCCACTTTGGGATAGGTGGACCAATCAATTGGAGGTGTGAAAAATTCATTTCATGTTATAATGAATTTTGTATTTGCATTTGTATTTTGTGTTATATTGTTAGCAAGTGGTGTGTAATGTCCTCGACCATCAACCCACTTGCCAGGCAACGCTACTACGTGGAACATTCTCATACTTATATATATAACATCCATATTAAATCTAATTAACATATTTAACTAAACAATACAGACTAATCACAAGACTACTGCTACATACAAAAGTAATGGCATTAACAATAATTCATAACTGTAACAGAATACATGATAATATTGCTAGCATCACAAACATGCATTTTAATTGAAATTAAGACACATGCATATACTTATCTTTGAAACTGTAGTAACTCCACCAACCACATGCAAAAATTCCATGAACCTCCCAACCTTAGACCCCACTACTCATCAAGATCAACAGTGGGTCACCCCCAAGCTGGGACTAAGCTCCACCCCTGAGTAGGGAATCCTAGACTAGGTTGGGGTTACAGGAAAATTGCACAAAGAAACCAGAAGGATTCTCTCTAGGAGCCTTCTTATGCCCACTACTCACGGACTCTCATTCCCCACATGCCTGTTCCACCTGAGAGTATACAACTTCACAAGCATAGTCCATCGGTGCTTCACCTCCCCTCTGGGCCTCAACAATAGGCATGATCAGGAATTCTCAGAGCTCCGTATCTGGTGCTGGAATCTCTTTGGAAGAAAACCACTCCCAGAAGACTCTCTCTCGTGGAGAGAGCTACTCATAGGCCTGAAAACCTGCCTCTTCTACCACGGGCCTGACAACCTGCTTCTTTAGCACACTCTTCGACTCAATTCCAACCGGGTGAGGGTAACCGAAACAACATCAACACTCATTTGACATAAGGATGATGACCATAATAGAAAATGGGCATAGTCCCGTAAATGGAAATGACCAGATGCTAAAACACAGCATGCTCAGGCGAATATCCAGATGTCGGGTTCCACAGAAGACACAAATCGGCCCACGGATTACTAGTTTCAGGATGCGTGACAAGGAAATTATGCAGAGGTTGAGGATGGATGCCAAACATAGAGACCATATGGAATTCATAGGAATACATCGGTCAATCATAGAGGTCTCACGGTTTCATTTTTTAGAGTTGTGTGCGATATGCAGAGCTCAGATATAGAGGTGACATAGTTCAGACAATGAATGCCAGAATGGAGGACGAATCCCCAACTCAGCTGATGCTTCAACTTTTAACTGCATGCACTCAGGTCAACACTTGTCTTCCTGGAGATGCATGTGTTCCCCTTTTCACACTTGGAGCTGCATGTGTTTCCTCTCCCAGGACTTAGGATAAAATCATGTTTTGTCACACAACTTTAGAATAATAATAAAATATTATTCTCAAGGAATTAATCCCCTAATATTATCCCCTCTTTCCAACCTTTTAGGCCCATTTCCCTTACCCACTATGTGGAAGCTTAGTCCCCCATCACTCTTTCTTCATGGTTGGTCTACATGCAACGATGTTTAATCTTTATTAATGTTCTGCATATTACATATACAAAAACAAGCTCCTGGCCTTAACACTTAGTCTCCCGACCGAATAAAAACATAAGCCTACCAACTTATCAATACTCGGCTCACCAGCCTACATTACATGCTTTACAATTCATAAACATGATTACAACATGGCTCGTCCTTGGGGATATTACAATCCCCTCCCCTTATTTTTGCACTGTCCTTAGTGAAACTTTACACAGTATCAACAAGATTTTCAAAATATTAAAAAAGATGCGGGTATTCTGCCTGCATAGCATCTTCATGCTCCCATGTTGCGTCCTGAGGACCGTACCAGGTCCACTGGACCTTTACAAGCCCTATGGATTGATTTCAGAGTTGTTTGCTTTTCCGATCCAATATGCGGACATGATGCACTTGCATGACACTTTATTGTTCCACCTGAATCACATTCTAATCAATTACATGATTAGCATCATGTATATATTTCTTAAGCAATGAAACATGAAACACATTATGTACAGTCATGGATGTAGGTAATGCAAGCATATATGCAACTGGCCCAATCCTTTCTAGGATTTAAAATGGCCCACAAAATCTGGTTGCCAACTTGGTGCAGCTTCCCAACTTCAGGGAACTTCTATTGTCTTTTACTTTCAGGAAAACATGGTCACCCACTTTAAACTCTCGGTGGGTTCTGTTCTTCTCAGCATAACTTTTCTACTTGTCTTGGGCAGCTTTCAAATTCTTCTTAATTCTTAGCATTTGTTCTTCCATTTCTTTGAGCAATTTTGGCCCAACTACTGTCTTGTCAGCTGGATTATCCCAGCTTACTGGAGTATTGCACTTTCTTTCATAAAGTGCTTCAAATGGGATCATCTTCAATGATGCTTGATACCCATTGTTGTAGGCGAATTCTACCAAATGCAGGTAGTCTTCCCATTTCAATGGTTTGTCCATCACATACATCCTTAGCGTGTCTTATATTACTCTATTCACCCTCTTTGTCTGTCCATCAGACTTAGGATGATAAGCTGTACTAAAGTTCATATTTGTTCCAAATCCTTTGAACAACCCCTTCTAGAATTTTGAGGTAAATTTCGGGTCTCTATCAGACACAATTGTCTTGGGAATTCCATGCAATCGTGCCACTTCCTTCATAAAAATATCAGCAACATCTGTTGCCTTGTGAGTAGTCTTTAACGGAAAAAAATGGATAGCTTTCGTAAGCTTGTCCACCACCACCATAATTGAATCACGTTGCTTGCCTATTCTGGGCAATCCTGTGATGAAGTCCATTTTCACTACTTCCCACTTCCACTCAGGAATGGGTAAAGGTTGCAGCAACCCTGCTGGGTGCCTATGCTCAACTTTAACCCTCTCGCACTCCATACATCTGGTGATGTATTCAACAATATATTTCTTCATACCTGGCCAAAAGTAATGTCTCTTGAATGCTACCACAATTTTCTGATATCCAGGGTGCCCTGCATAAAACACATTATGCATTTCATGCAAAATCATACATTTCAAGTCCTAGAAATTAGGTATATAAATTATGTTCTTGTACAGAAGTGTTCCATTGGTTTCCAATTTATAATTTTCCACTTTCTGTGGCATCTCACCTTGTTGTAGCTTTGCTACCAACTCCATGTACTGCAAATCGTCATTTGTAGCTTCCAAAATTCTGTTTTTAATATCGGTTCGATATATGTTAATGGTTGTAGCTTGTAATTTGTGTAGTCTTCTGTTGAGTACATCGACCACTTTATTTTCCTTCCCTTTGATATGATTGATATCAAAATCGTACTCAAAGAGAAAATCCAACCACCTACTATGTATAGCGTTCAAGGTTGGTTGATCAAACAAATACTTCAGACTGTTATGGTATGTTCTCAGTTCAAACCTCCTTCCCATGAGGTAATGCCTCCATTTCTTTAGAGCGTGTACAATGGCTGCCAATTCCATATCATGAGTGTCATAGTTCCTTTCGTGTTCTTTCAAATTTCTAGATTCATAACAAATTATGAATCCATTTCGACCGAGGACTCCTCCCAGTCCTTCTTTGCATGCATCAATGCACACCACATAATCTTCATTTGGATTTGAAATCCTCAAGATTGGAACACTGGTTAACAATTGCTTCAATTGCTGAAGTCTTTTCTCACAATCATCTGTCCACTGAAACTTTTTCTCCTTCCTTTGCAAAGAAGTGATAGGGTGAGCTATCCTCAAGAACCCTGCGATAAACCTTCTGTAATAACTAGCTAGACCCATAAAGGATCTAACTTCAATCACATTATTTGGCGTTGACAATTCTCTAATGGCCTCAATCTTCTTAGGATCTACAACTATCCCATCCTTCGAAATAATATGCCCCAAGTAATGGATCCACTCCTGATAAAACGTGCACTTGATCAACTTGGAATACAGTTGGTGCTCTCGTAGCACTTGTAACACCATCCTAAGATGTTGTTCATGCTCTTCCTATGACTTGGAATACACCAGAATTTCATACATGAAGAATATGGAAAACTTGTCTACATAGGCCCTGAATACACCATTCATTAAGCACATAAAAACAACGGGTGCGTTAGACAGTCCAAACGACAACAATGTGAACTCATAATGTCCATACCTTGTTCTAAATGCGGTCTTACTGATGTCTTCATCCTTTATCCTTACCTAGTGATATCCCAACCTGAGGTCTATCTTCGAAAATATCTTCTCATCCTTCAACTGATTGAAGAGGTCATCAATCCTCGACAGATGATATTTTTTATTTACAGTCACTTTGTTCAATTGTCTGAAATCGATACACAATCTCAACATTCCATCCTTCTTCTTCACAAACAGGACTGGGGCTCCCCAAGGTGACACACTTGGGCGTATGTACCCCTTCTTCAGAAGCTCTTCAAGCTGCAATTGCAACTCTTTTAGCTCTGGCATACTCATTATATAAGGATCTTTTGACACTGGAGCTGCTCCAGGCATCAAGTTTACAGAAAAAACAATATGTTTCTTCGGGGGTAGTCCTGGTACCTTATGGAATAAATCCTCAAACTCCTTTAATACCACATGATCTCCAAACTTGACACCTTATCCTTAGGTGTTTCCTCCACATGGGCTGCAAATAATTGACAACCTTTTCTATAGCACTTCTTCAACTACATTGCTGAGATTTCTCTGATAGCAACAATTCTGGGAATTCCTTGGATTATTTTCTGATTTCCTTCCTCATCTAGGAAAGTGAATTTCTTTTTACAACAATCCAATATGGCATGGTGCTAGTCCAACTAGTCCATCCCAATTAGACATTCATAAGAACCTAAAGGCAGAACATTCAATTCAGCCTTTGTGCTCAGTCCATTCATGTTCACAGGACAAGACTTAACCAACTCAATGAATTTCCTCTTGGTTCCTGTAGCCAGCTGCACTAACCAAGACTTTTCATGTTTACTTCTCGACAAATGCAAACTTTCCACCACTCTAGGATATATATAACTATGGATAACCCCTGAATCAATTAAAATAGTAAATGGTTGGTTGTTAATCATACCTTCCACTTCAATCATGTGCGACTGATATTCAACTTGATTATTGTCCAGGGCTGCGTAGATCCTTGACATTATACTTCCCATGTACTCCATTGTTTCAACTTGTTGAAAATTATGGACAACTCTCACTTTTCCATTTTTATGGGGACGATATCTGTACTTGTGGTTCTCTTTACTACCCCAACAGTGAATGGGCATTTGTCTTGGCCTTTGTTCCCCTACATCAACCATTCTTAGCTCTCTAAATGATGGTTATCCTTGAGGACTATTTCTAAAAAATTGAGGTTTAGTTCCCTTCTTCCTCTGATCCATCTGGAATTTCTTCTTGTCTTCCCAAGCCTTCTGGAAAGTAGGCTTCTCTCTTTGCTGCTCACATAAGAATTTCTCTCTTCTTATCATTTCTTCCATAGTTTTTGGGACATCATACTGGATCTTGTCCCCAATGGAAGGTGGCAGTCCACTTAGGTACCTTTGAATCTTGACAATTTCATCCTTGATGAACAAAACATACTTCAATAATTCCAAAAATCTTTGCTCGCATTCATCAATGGTCATGCTGCCCAGCTTGAGTTCAAAGAACTCTTTCATCTTTCTGTCATAGTATCTTTTAGTCAAGTATTTATTCTCGAAATACCTCTTAAATTCCTTCCAAGTGATATCTTTCTCTCTAATGTGTTGCGCCTGCACAAGTTGATCCCACCACATGGATGCCTTTCCCTTCAGTTGATACATTGCAATTCTTCCTTCTACATGAGAGGAATAATTTTGTAGTTGGAAATATTTCCTCATGCCAAGCAACCATGCTTCGACATCTTCCTCCTTCTTACGTTCTCCATCAAATGTAGGAGGCTTAATCTTATTCATCTTTCCCTTCAGTTCATCCACTCCAGATCTCCTGTGCTTTCTAGTAGGAGATGGGCTTGAACAACTGTATTCCCTCCTTTTGGAGCGACCTTGGGAGTGATGATAGTGTCTACCCGCACTCCTTGACCTTTTTCCCTCAGAATTCTGGTGACTCCCTGTTATGCTCGAGTCGCTCTCCTTCTCCAACTTCTTCTCTATTCTCTCCAAACTCTTTAACATCTTTATGTTAAATTCACCTTGTTTTTCCTCAGCTTTTCTGAGCTTTTTTCTATCTGCTCGGTGAGTTTGGGCATCTTTCTGCAATTTTTCAATGATCTTCCTCATGTTCCATTCCTTGTCTATCTCCTCTCCATGGACATTGGAGTTCGATCCTTCAACTCCCAAGTGAACATCCATTCCTTTTTCTTCGCGCTTAGAACTAGAAGCAGTCTGTTCCCTTTCCATTTCTTTGGCACTTGGTGGCAATTCTACTCGGTTCTCGCACTTGCTAATCTTTTGAAAACACAATGTGCAGACAACCAAAATTTTTCAAGTAATTATTCCTTAATAAATCCCACAACATTCATAAACAACTTGATTCAAGAAAACATTCAGTTTCCATGAATTTTTCGAGCTCTACTCGGCTCTGTAGTGAACTCAGGCATTATCCCTTTCTCTCAGTTCCCCAACCCACACGACGATGGGTTGTGACGAAGCACTATATCTCAAGGTTCTCTAATCGGGACTTCAAAATTTCGGGTTTTGGGATTTCGGTCCTGGAGGCTTCCACACTCTCTTCCCTCTCCAACTCTCGACTTCCAAATTTCTGACCTTTCTAACCTCTGAGGCCACAATACAACTGTCACCAACCATGACGGTGACACGTGGTGTTCTTAAGAAGGTCCATGTTACCTCAGGTGACACCGTTCGACTCTACTGTGTCTGCTTTTCCTATGGGGCCCACTGGTACGGGGTACACATCCCATGTGTCCACACCATCCAAGTGACGTCATCCCACCTCACTACTTTGACTCTTCAGGATTTCACGATTTTGGGCTTCGGGAGTTTGTGCATCAGCACATCCCATTTCTCCTGACAAACGAACTCCCAAAATTACAATATTCGCTTCTGCTTGATCAAACGGTCATGATTTCCCCATGATCTGACAACTCAGATCTCGTCGGGATTTCATGTATCGGGATTTCGTGTGTTCCGATCCCCGAAATGCCAAAATTCTTCTTGGACAATTAACGGTCTAGATCTCTCCTGGATCAATGGTTGTGATCCAATCATGAATTTGTGTTTCGCGAATTCTCATGAAATTTCCCTTTGACCTTTTCAAGTCACGAGTCAGTGAAAGGCTGATCGCTCTCCATGCGTCCCTCCCGATAGACAGTTAGGATTACTGTGACTTTTCCACTTGCAAATCTTCAATGTATGTGGATCTCTGCTACATGTCCTTTTCGATGGACAGTCCTGATGATGTCAGGGCTTTGCCTATCACGATTTTCACACTCCTGTGCAACTCCAAAGGGTTTTAAAACTTGTGCACATTCCCTAGATCCAATGTTTGTTGGTCCTTCATGCTCAGATCTAATGTCCCAGATCTGATCTCTTCTGCACGCTCTCCTAAGTGTCTTGACATGGATTTGACGGTCCATATATTATCCTTTACAACTGATCTACAACTGCGGTTTTATTCTACCACTACTCCTCCTGAGCTTCGTAACATGACCAATGTAACCCCTTGGCACTCAAAAAAAATCTAATATTTGAAATCGGTTCCTTCGAACACCATTTCCACTCGAAACCTTGGGTCCAAAGACCACTTATTCGACCCATCCAGGCTCAGTGTTGAAAACATGGCTCTGATACCATATTGTAACGTCCTTGAAAATCAACCCACTTGTTGGGCAACGCTACTATGCAAAACATTCTCATACTTATATATATAACACGCATATTAAATATAATTAACAAATTTAACTAAACAATATAGAGTAATCACAAGACTACTGCTACCTATAGAAGTAATGAAATTAACAGTAATTCATAACTGCAACGAAATACATGATAATATTGCTAGCATCACAAACATGCATTTTAATTGAAATTAAGACACATGCATATACTTATCTTTGAAACTGTAGCAACTCCACCAACCATGTGCAGACCTTCCATGAACCTCCCAACCTTATATCTCATTACTCATCAATCTCAACAGTGGGTCACCCCCGAGCTGGGACTAAGCTCCACCCTAGGCAAGGAATCCTAGACTAGGCCGGGTTTACAGGAAAAATGTACATAGCAACCAAAAGGATTCTCTCCAGGAGCCTTCTAATGCCCACTACTCACAGACTCTCATTCCCCAAATCCCTATTCCACCCGGGAGTATACACCTTCACAAGCATAGTACATCGGTGCTTCACCTCCCCTCTGGGCCTCGACAACAGGCTGGATCAGGAATTCTTAGAGCTTCGTAGTTGGTGTTGGACTCTCTCTGGAAGAAAACCACTCCCAAAAGACTCTCTCTCTTGGAGAGAGTTGCTCACAGGCCTGACAACCTGCCTCTTCTAGCATGGGCTTGATAACCCGCTTCTTCAGCACAATCTTTGACTCAATTCCAACCGGGTGAGGGTAACCGCAACAACATCAACACTCAGTTGAAACAAGGATGCTGACCACAATAGAAAATGGTCATAGTCCCGTAAATGGCAATGACTAGATGCTAAAACACAACATGCTCAAGCGATTATAAAGGTGTCGGGTTCCACAGAAGACACAAATTGGCCCACGGATTACCGATTTCAGGATGCGTGACAAGGGAATTATGCAGAGGTCAAGGATGGAGGCCAAATGAAGAGACCAAACATAATTCATGGGAATACATCGGTCAATCACAGAGGTCTCACAGTTTCATTTTTTAGAGTTGTGTGCGATATGCAGAGCTCAGAGGCAAAGGTGACACAATTCAAACAACAGATGCCAGAATGGAGGACAAACCCCCAACTTAGCTGGCGCTTCATATTTTAACCGCATGCACCCAAGTCGACACTTGTCTTCTTGGAGCTGCATGCATTCCCTTTTGCACACTTGGAGCTGCGTGCATTGCCTTTCCCAAGACTTAGGATAAAAACATGTTTTGTCACACAGCTTTAGAATAATAATAAAATATTATTCTCAAGGACTTAAGCCCCTAAGATTATCCCCTCTTTCCAACCTTTCATCCCCCTTTCCCTTACCCACTATGTGGAATATTAGTCCCCCATCACTCTTTCTTCATGGTTGGTCTGCACACAATGATGTTTAATATTTATTAATGGTCTGCATACTACATATACAAAAAAAGGCTCCTGGACTTAACACTTAGGCTCTCGACCTAATAGACACATAAGCCTACTAGCTTATCAATACTCGGCTCGTCAGCCTACATTACATTCTCTATAATTCAAAAACATGATTACAACAGGGCTCGTCCTTGGGGACATTACATGGTGAAAATGGCAAATTCAATACTATGTTTTGAATATCCTTGCATATTTTTGTAGGGATTGTTGAACCCACTCTTCATATTGTTTCACCCAATACATGCACATGTTGAATTAGTAGGTACAAGATTTAACAAAAAAATAAAATTGAATCAATGGGTGAATCAGTGGGTACAACGACAACAACAAAAGTAACGACATGGTGTTGCTTTATTTTGAATATCTTTGTGGGGACTGTTGAACCCACTAGTCATAGCCTTTTACCCAATACATACATGATACATGCACATCCACACACATTGAATTAGTGGGTCCAACGACAACAACATAAGTAAAAACATGGTCTTTAAACAATAGACCGCATTATAATAATATAAAACTTTAGGTGTTATATATTGCCCATGGGCTATTTTTCCATGCTTTTTCCCAAAAAAGAGATTTGCCAATTTCCATTTTTTCTAAAAATTATTCACCCAAATTTCAATACATGCACACACATTGAATTAGTGGGTCCAACGACAACAACATAAGTAAAAACATGGTCTTTAAACAATAGACCGCATTATAATCATATAAAACTTTAGGTGTTATATATTTCCCATGGGCTATTTTTCCATGCTTTTTCCCAAAAAAGAGATTTGCCAATTTCCATTTTTTCTAAAACTTATTCGCCCAAATTTCATAATATATATATATATATATATATATATATATATTACATCAAAAATAGCCCAAATTTTATAAAAACTATAAGAAATCCTTAGAAAGTTGAATAATTTTACAAAAATATCGACAATTTTTTTATAGTTTGCACATTAAGGACTAGTAAGATTCGCCAAAGTTTCTACAATTTGAGATAAATTTCCATCCTCAAAATCATCTATCATTGTAATTTTTGTCAAACCTTAGACCAATTCCCACATTGAAATATCAAAGACAACAAAAAATGTGATGACATGGTCCTTACAACCAAAGACCATGTTATGATGGTTGTCAAGAATTCCTTACAACTAAAGACCACGTTATGATGGTGTTGGACAGATACATTTTTGAATATAAAAAACTAAGTATAAAGAAAAAGAACAGAAGGAAGGAAGCATGCTGAAGGAAGGAGTCACGCAGAAGGAAGGATTCACACAAAAGATAGAAAGGGCACAGAAGGATGCAAAGGATGAAGAAGTGAGTTAGAAAAATAAGTGCAAACGATGATAGTGCAATTTTCTAGAAATATAAGGACAACATAAAAGTTGTATAAAGAACAAGAAGTAGAAGAAGGGAAATATCCAGTTAACTAAAGATGGCTATGCCATGCATTGTAATGGGTTATTTTGGTATAGTTAAGAATAGAACTTGAAACCCTAGATTTTAGGGTATAAATATGTAACGAGATTGAGAGATAGATATATAGGCATATGTGAGTGTGAGAGTTTGTGCATGAAAGAGAATTGAGGTTATGGAAAGATCATGAATGTAATAGTCAATTAGTAAGAAAGAATATGAATAAAGAAGGAGTTTAGAGAGGATATCACGTCTTGTATTCTTGCTTGTCTTTATGCATTCATGAATGATGATATACTTCACATAATAGATTTAGTCTACGGATTGGTTATACTGTAATGTTCATGCATGGATGTGATAGTTTAGGTAATAATTAGGAACATACATAAGCTAAGATTGGGAAGAATGATTCACACATTAGCTTTCCTTTCCCCTACTGTTGCAGAAACCTGGTTCTTGCAACCCCAATAGATATCTCAGGTGAGACTTCATCTACGCAAGTAGGTGATGCTGAAAGGGCCGGTGTCTTGAGGGTTTTTTTGGTGAGGATCAAATAGAACCTTGGGTCTCATAACCCCTATGTAGACAAGAAACAACCAACAAATGGTTCCATTGCCAGGACCGAGAATTTAGGACTAAGGGAATGTTTTTGAGGCCGACTATGAAATAAATCACCGACTGGTTGGAATGAAAAGAAAAATACTTTGCATGACAAGAGAACATGAACCCTCAGATGAGTGATGATCAATGGATGCAAAATTATTTTTTCATAGATCAACATGAAATTTTCTTTGATGAATTCCCAAAAATTATGACCGAGTGGCTAGAAAGGTTAGTTGAGAAGACAAGAAGGTTGAGTGCTGCAACACCGAAAAATTGGAATCCAGAATTGGTAAGGAAAATAAATTCAGTAAGTAACCCAACTACTCGAGTAATTTATTTTTGGTTGGATAGTATACTAGGGGGATATGTTACATAATTCACCATAGATTGCATTTAGTCATACATTGTTGCTGAAATAAAAATTTTCAAAGGCCCACATGGGAGGTTCTTGAAATCATTGAATACGTGGATAAATATGCTATTATGTGAAAAGCATGTGATGATAATGAAGTAAGACAAATAAACAATATTTAAACACATAGGGGAGTTGAAGGCTAATAGAAGGATCATCTGAGAAAAGGGGGGAGCAATGAAAGAGGAAGGAAGGGACTGTTGATGCAAGAAGGCAGTACACTAGAGGTAGACTACGAATTTGGGGAGTTGCGCCAAGGAAGGAGGTATAAAAGGAAAAATGTTGGGGCTGGGAGAGAAGATCCACATAGTGAGACAAAAGTAAGAGAACCTTGCGCACAAGTCCAAATTGTAGAGATACGATATATAGGAGGAAAAGAAGAGGGGTGTTAGTCCAGTCTAGTAATAGAAGAGCCGAAAATTCCTACTCATACAGTATCATGTGTTGAACCCATGACCCCATGTGCATCACCACAATAAAAAATAACATTTGAAGATGTGTCGAAATCCATCATAGTGAGCCAAGGAGGACATAATATTATCGATCGAAATAGTGGGATTAGTGTGCAAAGTCAGAGTCAGAGTGTACCAACATCACCAAGAGGAAGGAATACACAAACCAACATGGCAAGGATAGATAATACTCTTAGACTTCCTGAATTCAAGGGAGTAGGCTCAGAGGACCCAAAACAACACTTGTTTATCTGTGAGACAGTTTGGGTTGCTAAAAACATATAGGACGAAGAAATGAAGAATGTGGAGTTAGAGACAATGTTTAGGGGCCACAAGATAGTATTGTATATGAAGTTACAAGGTATTACACCTACCATATAGGCTAGGACTTTGGTGGAAATAAAGAAAGAGATATTAAAGGAGTTCAGAAAGCCGAAGTTAGAATCACAGTATATTACTGAATTGAAGAAGGTCAAATAGGTGAAAACATAGTTAGAATGGGATTACGATCAATTATTTAAGGATGTCATGGGAAGACTACATTTCTAGATTCCATATCAGCAACACCAAGAGTGGTTCATTTCAGGATTTCTACCCCACATTTGTAGACCACTAATTCAACAGAAATTTGCGTCGCAACCCGAGGGAATGGAAATCATGATGGAATTAGAATCTTCGTCATCAGGAGACACTGAGGGAATGGCGCAAGTTCAAGCGTAGTTATCCGCACTAACAATTCAGTTGGCTAAGCTTTGAAAGGGAAGGAAAAAATGAGAACAAATTTTATGTACCAAGTGCAGGACGGAAGGCCACCACAAGGATGAATGCCTAGAATTCATGCAATATTTGGCAGTAAGAGAATCAAATCCACTACATAGAGGAGGATACTGCGACATCTGTAAGAAATGAGGACATCAATCCACTGAGTGTCCATTACTGCAAAAATATGAGACTAATCCAAAGAACTTGTTTTTCAATTTTTGCAAATCAGTAGGACATGAAGAAAAGGATTGTCATGCATTCGACCTACTAAGGGAGCACACATTGGATATTTATAGGATCCAGGAAGAGAATACCAGAGTGGATGGGAGTGGTTTGTAGTATAACACTTAGAAAGGTTTCAATTAGGAGAACAAAGAGAATTTTGGTAGAGGCCAAGGTAGAGGGAATTTTGGTTGAGGAGGACGAGGATCGATTATCTGTTATAACTGTAATCAACCGGGACACTTGGATTGAGATTGCCAGAACCTGTGTACCACGTTCACATATTGCATAGCACTTGATCACACAATAGAGGAATTTCCCCAACTACTTACAAAATGGCAGGCTAGAGGCAACCCAAATCAAAATACGCATCAATATCAGAATGTGCAAATGATATCAGTTGAAAAACATAGTGAAGGACCAAAAATCACAGTCATTACATGTGGAGGAGATCACACAGGCAATGATGTGGCAGATCAAGGAAATCAAATGGAGCAATTGGTAAGGAAGTCAGCGGGGCCTATGCCAACATTCAACCCACAACAAGAAAAAGAGACATATTAGAGTGCACAAAAGGAAATACTTGAAACACATGGGGAAGTGTCCACATCATCGCCACCTCATATAGAAGACCCAATGGTACCTGAAAAGTCAAGTACGCAAGTAAGTACATTAACTAAATTCTTAAGAAGTTGTGTAGAATTGATGAGAGATAAAACTGTGCTTAGTATATTATAAAACACGATTGATCATTGTATAAAAGGAAGGGAAACCCCTATCACACAACAAATCATAAACCAAGTACTGCACAGGAAGAGAACCAACAGGGAATTCAAGTTTAATACGCATATTGGGGAATATGATGTGGATAATTTTATTCTAGACTTAGGATTGGATGTGAATGTACTACCTAAGCAGACATGGGAGATGACGGGAGAACCTGAACTAATATGGTCCCATGTCCAGTTAAGTCTCGTGGATTGGCATAAGATAGTCTTGATCGAGTGACTTACAGGGGTACCTGTAAACATAGATGGGTTGCGCAACATGAAAATTTTTGAAGTTATTGAGATCATAGACGATAGTCAACCATATACAACTTTAATGGGAATGGAATGGGTGGTTGATAACTAGGAAATTATTAAATTAAAAAGAAGACAAATGATATTCGAGGTTGGGGATCTAATGGTTACTACACCCTTGGAACCATCAGAAGGGAAGAGATATACAGAGTCAGTAAGAGAAAATGATATGCACAATTTATATAATATTACTGTGCGAATGGAGGATTATGTCGAGGCAACAATGGATGGTGTGCTGAGTTGGAGAATTTTTAGTTCATGCACATCAGATTCAAAATCTTGTCTAGAGAATTGACAATAGAGGATGCATGAAGTATCATCTAGAAGATGTGCCCGTATAAACCGATATTTGTGTTGGATTGGAACATGACTATATGAACCACCTAGGTACAATGGACTAACTGAGAAAAATATGTTTATAATAACATTTTAATTACAGGTACCTGAATAGCAGAGATTGTTAGCACTAGATGTCATCTTAAAAGCAACTCTAGCTAGATGGTGGGCCGCACATAGAAAGAGTATTAAGGACTAGGAACAATGCAGTAGACTCATGTAGATATGCTTTGGACCTAAAGAAAAAGTAATTGCACAGAAATAAACAGGAGAGAGTGACCTAGAAGATCATGTGGAAAAATGTATGGCTTTATGGCACTCAGTATCAGAAACAAAATGGATGCATTGATTCATACACATATTGGATACAATCCCGAGGAATTCATATTTAGAATTGGAGACACATAGAGAGAAAAAAACATGGGAAGGATTGGTCCATAGATTCAAAGTCATGTTCACATTTGAACACAAATCTCCTTCCATAGAGGCAGCCCTACATGCCATCCGAACAAAGATATTCTCGAAGGTAGAATTGAAGGAAGAAGAACCCTTAGGCAGTGCACACAAAGCCAAATTAACAGTCCATAAGCTATTGGAATGATATAATGTCAGGAAGGAGGAATACGATGAAGGGGATCCTAGGAATGTACATGTACCAAAAGCAGAGGGCACACACATGTAGTAGAAGGGCTAGAGCTGGTATCCGCTGAATACACACAACCAATAAAGACAAAGCAAGTCAATATTGGGACACCGGAGAACCCTAAGTTTGGACAAATAGGAAACTATTGGAACGATGAAACAATTGAGAAGGTGGAAGAATTATTATGAGAATATCAAGATTTATTTCTAACTACATTTTCAGAGATGAAAGTGATAGCAGGTGACTTAGGAGCGATGAAGATTCCACTAAAGCCTGGAGCTAAGACAATACGACAGAGACCATACAGGTTGAACCTAAGGTATAAGGATAATTTAAGGATGAATTAGATAGAATGCTCGACACTGGCATCATTGAACCAATCAAAGAGTTCGAATGGATTATCCCTATGGTGGTACAAGACAAGAATACTATAGGGATTAGGATCTGCATCAACTTACGAAAGATGAATGACACATGCTTACATGACCCATTCCCAACACAAATCATTGATGAAGTAATTGAGAATGTAGGGGGTCAAGAAGCGTATTCGTTCATTGATTGATTCTCTGGGTACCATCAAATAAAAATAGTACTGGAGGATAGGCATAAAACCACATTTGTGACAGAATGAGGTAGTTATAAATACATGGTGATGCCCTTTGGATTGAAGAATGCCCCTGTAGGTTTTTCTAGAGTGGTTGTGGCCGCATTCAAAGAGTTCATCCATAAATTTTTGGAGGTGTACTTAGATGATTGGATGATATTCAACCTACTACATGATCATATCAAAGTTCTTTGACTCATGTTAGATTGATTTAGATAATGTCATATTTCCCTGAATTTAAAGAAATGCATCTTTCTTGCACCATTCAAAATTCTACTAGGACATATAGTATGCAAGCAAGGCCTATTGGTTGACCTAGCCAAGATCACTGTTATTCTGGAATTAGCGCTATTTACATCTGTCAGAAAGATAAGAGAAAATTTGGGCCATACAGGTTATTACAGGAAGTTTATTAAAGGCTACACACAGATTACAACACCCATGGAAAAGTTACTGAAGAAATAAGTCAAGTTCCTATGGAATGAGGATTGCTAGAAGGGGCTGGACACACTGAAATAGAGACTAGTCACTGCACCCATTTTAGTATTCCCAGATTGGGACAAAGAGTTCCATTTACATGTCTATGCATCATCCATTGCATTGGAAAAAGTTCTCTCACAACTAGGATAAGGCGCAATCGATCATCCGATTGCGTTCACGAGTAGGAAGCTCTCTATATCTAAAAAAAATTATACCACTACAGAACGTGAGGCCCATCCATGGTCTATGCACTCTAGAAGTTCAAAAATTACCTACTTGGGTCTCACTTCAATATGTACACCAACCATTCTGCATTAAAATACTTAGTCAATAAGCATGTCTTAGGAGGAAGAATATGCAGATGGATTTTACTATTTTAGGAATATGATTTTCAGATCATCGCAAAACCGAAGAAACTGAATGTAGGACTAGATCATCTCTCTCGGATATTGATAGGAGAGGATGCAGGTAATTTCGATGATAATTTCCTCGATGCACAGTTATTTGCAGTCAAGATGGTGGATGATTATTTCACAGACATTATGGAGTTTCTACATACATGGGTGGCTCCCTCCGACATGACGATGGCGTAGAAGAAACAATTGGTAGTCAAAGAAGTAGACTATCAACTAATTGTAGGGAACTTGAATAAGTTAGGGGTAGATGGAATCTTGAGGCGTTGTGTACTTGAAATCGAAAGAACAACTATATTGGAGGAAGCACATGATGAGATTGTTGGAGGACATTACACAGGAAAAGCAACAACACATAATATTTTATGCGCATGGATTTGGTGGCCTACACTATTCAAGGATGCGAAGGAGTATTTTCAGTCCTGTGATGTATGCCAAAGAGTGGGTAAACCATCTTGACATGATAAAATGCCATTAAAACCACAAGTTACATTGCAAGAATTCGATAAGTGGGCCATTGATTTTGTGGGTCCCATCAACTCAGACGTAAGGAGATCAAGAGAAATATACATCATCACTGCAACCGAGTACTTAACCAGGTAGGAAGAAGCAACACCAATTACTGATTTCACTGTAGAGACTACTGCACAATTTCTATTTGAGAATGTAGTCACCAAGTTTGGATATCTGCGCATATTACTTAGTGATCAAGGTACGCACTTTCTTAAATGAACCATTGCTGCATTAACTAAATAATTTTAGATTCATCATCATAAAAATACACCATATCACCTTGAGGATGATGACACAGTAGAAGATTTCAATAAAATTTTGGAGAATGCATTGAAAAATATTTGCAATGTTGGAAGAGACGATTGGGACTTACGCATCCCTGCGATACTATGGGTGTACATAACTACAAGTAATAATATGATAGAGAAGACATCGTTACAGTTGGTCTATGGAAAGGAAGCAATGATGCCAATGGAGTTCATTGTACATATTATACGCATTGCAACCATCATTGATCTCTTGGACACATATGTGTAATAGAGGAGAGATTGGTGTAGTTAGTCCAACTCGATGAGGATGGGTTTCTGTTCGGATTCCATTAATAGGTGCGGAAAGACAAAGAGAAGGCCTGGCATGATCGACATATTAGAACCAAGAAATTACAAGTCGGTGACTTGGTACTACTCTAGGATAACAGGTATCTACAACACCCAGAGAAGTTTCACATGCACAGGTTAGGACCATATTTGATCTAGCAGATAACAGAGACATGTGTTGCTTGGTTGGGAACCTTGGATGGATAGATAATGGACATAATGGTGAATGAAATTCGGTTGAAGATCTATAGAGACATACGACCATCTATGCAGTGACCTGTGTAGCACATAAATCCCTATATTATAGTAGGTGTACCATAGTAGCAAGAAACACAAGAAAAACCAAATAAAAATTAGACAAAGGAAAGAGAAACAATAAAAAGGTAGTGATAGGAGAAAGAAAAAGAGTAAGTATAATACCAAGGTATCAGAACTTGCACAATTGGACTGATCATCTTACATGAAGTGAACATTGCGTCAATTTCAATGGGCAGATATGGACATGACCTCCTGTGATGAGAAACACATTACTGCACAGGATGCCGTGAAAATACCATTAAATATAGTCAGACAATACAACTGTATGGCTGACGTGACGGGTCAATAAAGCACTGTAGAAACATTAAATATGAAAATCCACTAGAAATTCTAGATTGATCAATAGTATGTAAGGAGGATCATAAGGTAGATTTGTCACTTAAAGAGCATTTAGTTAACCAATTACCCACTTCAAACACCCAATTGGAAACGATAGTTAAGGCAATATAAGACAAGTCTAGTTGGCACAAACACACCAAATACTGAGTGGGAAGGAAATTCTAAGTTATGTTTTGCATGCAAGCCCGAGAAAATAAAGCAGAAGTTACCCAAGTCAAGTTACAATGATCGACACAGATATAGAGAGTTCATCTGCAAGTTCAACATATATCATAAATGATGCCACCTCAATTCAGAGCATGCTCCAGTGCAACAAGAAAACAATCCAAGCAATCGATAGATGTTGAGGTAGAAGAGGTGACTGGATCTTCGACCCTGACACCTCCCAAATTTTTTTACAAATATTATTTGCATCCAAGGACGGATGACGCACCTTGATTTACACTATCGACAAATGACAAATATCCATTACCCACAACACCATTCCCGAATGGTGTTAGGCAAGACGAGGACATGCTCGACAAGGTGGCCAACTTAAAGTTTATGGATCATGACATCATGAAAATGAAAAATTTCCATGAGTTAGACAAGGATCAATATTTATGCACAAATACAGACCCCGCTACAGGAAAAACTCGGATGGAAGCGCAAAAATGGGTGTCAGGTCTAGAAAAAGATGAAATACGTAAGCTGTTTGAAATTCCACATTTCAGATGGAGTAACAAAATCAATGTCTGTGTCAAGGTATTTCTTAGTTGCATCCATGGGGGGACACTTTGGATAGATCCCCTAGTTTCAATTGATACAACACTAATTTCATGCATTACAAGGTTGAGAAATGCAAGCGAAGACCCGACCTTACTATTTATCGAAATGGGAGAGAGAGTCCTTTCCAAGACCATCAAAGAAAACTACTACACATTTAGAGGCAAACATAGTCTAGATGTAAAACGCATCAGTGACCAAGAAGTCAGGTTCACTGTTGGTGTATAAATATGTTCAATATATTACACTCATTTATATGTCAATCTAGGATTCGTAATCAAAAGAGTTGCTACACTATATGTGTCGAGAATAGGTAACCTATCTATGCATTTAGTATATAGCTTAAGCATGAAATAATTAATAACATAACATCAAACTTAGAAGAGAAAACTGATAATAAAACTTCTCAAGCAAAACAATGAATCAAAGGATTCTTTCTTAGGTGACAAGTCTGTTCATTCCAGGGTTATGAATTAGAGAGATGAACTTAAGATCTTGTTTCCTGTAGCAATCAAAACAATAATGATCAATCAACTTCAGTCACTCTTGAAACATAAATCAATTCTCACTATGTTCTAGTCAAGCAAACCTTCTTTAGTACAAGGAAAAATTCAGCATGTCTGAGAGACTTTATTATGGAACATGAAGATGAGATATAAAGTCCTCTGGTTCCTGTACACACTAAAAACACTACAATCATAAACTCAAAATATCATTTTCTTAAAAATCACACACTTCAAACAATTAAATGGCGATTTGCAATATTCGAAAATCAAAATATCTATTCAATCTAGCATTTGATTACTCACACCAATTTATAAACAAATGATTTAATGTTGAACTCTTGAAATGGATTTAAAATCATTGACAACACACTATTGTGAACTATTCATACAATCACACAAAGCATATACATGGATGTTTACCTTGGTTGGGGTGGTGGGCCTTTTCTAAACCAACAAGGAACCTCTAAAAATATAACATACTAAAACATTCGAATCATACTCAGGAATTTGCACAACAGATCATTTGTATTACTTCAACTGGTAAATTGAATCAACAATTCATCATGTCGTACATAGAAAAAATATGTATTGTCTAGTTCTAACAAATTTCTTCATTACATTCCTTATTATCCACTATCCTATTTCTTATACAACATCCCTTATAAAGAGGGTGAGACGATACTATCAATATCTATGGATAAGCATCAAACAATTTCAAAAAATATTAGAATTGGAATTTACATTGAATCTCTAGGGATGGACTCCATCGTCATGAAACGAAGTGCATGACTGATGGAGATATTGTGATCTTGAAAACTGATTTGGAAGCTTCGGTCCAACTGCCTTATCGAAATCTCCATCGACATACTCCTTCAACAGGTGAATTTTGGAAACAGGGGTTTGGTACCAGAATAAACACAGTCGCGAATCTGAGTACCAGATTGGAATTGGTACCATATTACGCTATGGCTGGTAGTACCAGAACACTGAGGTACCAGAATAGACTGTAGCTTGTAGTACCAGAATAGACTGCATAGGAGTCAAATGATTAGGATTATACCAAATCAACATTTTAATCGAATTAACTCAAGAAAATTAAACAAAACAAGTTTTAATCATAAGTTACCTCTTGTGTATATGAACAAGGTCATCAGGTATGTTTATGGAGGAAAAAATCAAGTATAGGTTTATAACATAGGAAAAATAGGCTCAGATGCAAGGTAATATAGGGTATTATAAGTGTCAAAATGGAGACTCAACATTTCCCCCATGCTGAAGGTATTGCATGTCCTTATGCAACATCATCAAAAACTGATACTCAAATTTTTTTTGCAAAATTGAATCATTTTGTCATTTCTCTAGCTATAGGATGTTAAAACTAGAAGCTTCACTCCTCAATTCCTTCTGAATTACTCCAGTGTATTGGATCAATTGTAAGACTTTGTTGAGTTTAGCATAGACCTCTCCATGTTGTTATTTTAATTTTGCATTCTTTGTCTTGATGTGCCTATCTAATACATGGTACTCTTCAATTTATTGCTTCAACTTCCCAATATTCACTATCAATTGTTGTTTGTTCAGGGACTTGTTCAGACTAGATGTGATTTCTTTCTTAGTCACCTCCTCTTGGGATTATTTTTTCTTTCTTAGACCCCTCAAAGTTTCTATCACCAACCCTTCTGTTTCACTTACTGTAGCTCCATAGCCACTTCCTTATTTTGGAGAACTCAGAATATCCATGGGTTTTCTTAGAGGAGAAGGTATATATGGAACAATTATTTGCTTGGCCATGCTTATGGTGGTCCTTCGTATGGGAAGCGAGACTTCCTCAGGTTTGATAATAGGGGTGGAAGTTTCCTCAAACAACTTCCTCTTCTTCATATTAATAACAGTTGTAGGCCTAGACACTTGTTTCTCCTATGTCAGTTTGATTTTTATCTGGAAGGCCCAAGGTGTGGGTTCTGGAGTCTGCCTCTGCTGACCAATCCTTATTTATATCCTGGAAGATTGAGGTGTGGGTTCTGGAGTCTGCCTTTGCTGACCAATCCTTATTTATATCCTAGAATATTGAGGTGTAGGTTCTTAAATTTGTTTCTTTTGTGCCTTCCTCCTTTCGAGTTTTCCTTTGTTTCCACTTGTCATCTTAGCAGTTTCTTTTAATTCACTAGCCGATTTTTGGTAAGAAAGAGTAACTACCTCAGGGATCTTTTCTAATTCCTTAAATGATTCTGGAGGGGGTTCAACAGTTTCCTCGGTGATAAAATGTGAAATCTCCTGTTGATATGTCTCCTTCTTCTTTCGTTTCTTACTCTGTGACAATTGATCTTTATGACTTAGGACCGAGCTAGATACTTTAGACTAGGAAATATTTTTCTTTCTCTGTATGTTGAGGTCATGGGTATTGTCTACTTGGCTGGTTGGTTCTGGTGATAACTCGATGATTTCTTCAAGAGAACTGTCAGATCATCCTTATAGCTCAGAATCTTTCTTTTGTCTTTTAGCTTTTTGAATAGAGATAGGACTTATTTTCTGAGATTGGGTGGCTTTCTTCTTTCTAGATGTAGCAGGTTCCCCTACAACAAACTTTTCTGTCTCTAATCTCTCAATAGGTTGGGATGAGCTAGGTGTAGCCGTGTTTTCTTTACTCCCTGATGTCTTCCTTATATCTTTCTTTGCCTTTTTTCTTGACCCCTCACTGTGTATTCCTGCTTCCTGTGCCTCTACAGATTTGGACATTCCTTCCTGATCGAAATTATGTTGGATTAATTGCTTCCAACTACCACCTTGTGTCTGCAAAGCATGGAAAACAATTTTTTTTATTAAGCCATGGTGATGAAGGCTAGTTTCAGGTTTCTTAGAAAATGATTTTAATCCTCTCACCATCTTCTTTAAACGCATCCATAGGAAGTGAAGAAAATAAATTTGTAGTCCTCCCTCGAAATGTGATAAAAGTTTCAAATGATAAATGAAGGTTATTGCATACCTCCCTTTGCAGGTGAGAAATTCCTACAAACTTATGAGCATCATCTAGTATTCCTATTTGATGTAGCTTCAAGGGATGCCCTTAGTCCAATTGGGGTCTTGATGTTCTGGTTTGAGTAATTTCTGACAAAGCTTCCTGTCGACAATCACCCTCTTGAAGTATTTTTCTCCAGCCATAGGGAGGCCTGTAGCTTCTGCTATAGTGACCTATGTAATTGTCAAATTCATGTCTCCAAACTGCACACTTTCTCCATCATATGTCTGCGCAAAAGCAAGAGAGACTCCTTCATGATGGCCTTTAAAATTTTTCAAAAATGGCACTTGACTGACCTGTTCATATTTCTCCTTGCAAGCTTGATATTCTGTTGTTTCCATGTATAATTGAAATATGGGCTCATTCCTGTCGACCCCCATGCTAGATTAAAATGATGGCGTATGAGGCACAGACAGAGGATCAAGGGTTGAGTATCGGATAGACACAGACTGTGACAGAGTATTGGACGGGTAAAATATGCAAAGATACGAAGGCATAGGATAACAATGTGGTTGTAGGTGGTGTGACAATAAAATGGTAAATAACACTCGTCTAGATGGCAGAGCCATCCAGAGGAGAGTTTATAAATGGAAATTTGGTTTACAACGGTCATGTCGGCAGTAATGATGACATGGTAAGGAAGTTCGAATCCACTAACGACTTACAAACTTGTTAATAGACTACATTCGCGAGAGTATTTAGATAATGATGACAAGGGACGTGGTCATTATGATCGGGACTCATGAATGTGAAATTGGCTGACGTCATTGGGATCATTGTTTGATATGCCTAGATATGTGGCTCGAGTCATTCATATGGCACATTAGTGAATCATTGGATTATGAGGTTTATTTACCGGATAAACAAAAAGGCATGAATTTGGTCCTGTGAGAGACACAATGACCTCGTACTCTCGACATTTTGGGAAATAGGGACATTTTATTCATACGAGAATGTAGATGTGGATTTTACCAAAGTGCATGGGAGTTAGTGTGTCATGATTCGAGAGTAACCATATGTTTAATGCATATTTATTTTAATTTCTTTAATAAAATGAAAAAATGTTGAATCTGTATCTCCTAGTACTAAAATCGAGCAACAACTTGGAAACATTATTAGAGCTACTAGTCACCTTATTACTAGTACTGGATCACCTGAGTACATAGTTATGGTTAGTACCAGAATAGCGCAAGGTCCATTCTTTAGTACCGAATGAGTGCAAGAATGACCATGGGTATCAGATGGGAGAAACAAGATGGTTCAGTACCAAAATAGTGCAACAATGACCATTGGTACCAGATTAAACACATAGGCGATCATTGTATTTTGGTGCTTGAAGAGGTTTTGACACAGTACCTGGTGGCAGTGCCTTGTATAAGTAGCTTGTGTTTTGTGATCCAATTCCACTAAAAAAAACCATGTAGATGGAACAAATACCAACACTTAGGAATTCCGAGTTTGCATTGGAATAAGGCAGAAATAATTTTGTGGTTGGACTCCAAGTTATGTAACAAGAGGGTATTATGGAATTGGATGACCAGTTGCTGAGATTTTTAGAACCAGGTTGATCACTGCTCCTGCTGGCACTTGCTTTTTATTACAAAAATAATAATAATAATCCTAACTACTACTTTTCTGTGGATTTTTATTGAGCCCATATTAGTTAATGCTCGTCGATATTTTCAATTTTAAAGAGTTTGAAAAACTTAAGGAAAAAACTTTATACTGTCCCGCGTATTTTTCTCGAGCCAGGGCCAGTTCTTGCTTGTTGATGTTTTCATTTTTAAAGAGTCTAAAAAACTTAAAGAAGACTCCATCTGGTCAATGTCCTCCTTATTCATTTGTCTACATGGGAACACAACCAACTTTTTTTTTTTGTTAGTTACATCAGAACAATAAAATAAAATAAAAAGTTCTATCTAATGACATACTTATGTACATTGCTAAATTAATTCATACAATTGAACTTACTGTGGTAGGTCAGCAGGAGGAGACACCCTCTTGCTTACCAATTGCATTTCGAAACTTTGAAGAATGTTTTTGACAAAATCCTCTTTTGATAGAGGCTTATGATAAACCTTCAGTCGATGCCCATTTACGACAAAGGGAGTCTGATTCTCATCAATGGTATTTATCCTTACTAAACCATTGTCGTAAAATGTATCAACCACATAGGGCCCCAACCATCTAGTAGACAATTTACCTTTAATATTTTTGAATCTACTATCATATAGGAGGGCCCAATCACCTGACTAGAAGGAATTATTTTTTATGTACTTGTCATGCCATTTAGTCCTTTTCTCTTGTATAAGGGTGGTTCTTTGTAGAGCATCCTTTCTTATCTCATCAACCTCATTTAATTGTAATAGCCTCTGTTTTTGAGCTTCGTTCAGATCCATCCCTAATTGTATGGCAGTTCTGAAGGTTTTTACCTGAAACTCTATGGGAATTAGTACCTGCTTCCCATACACCAAATAATAAGGTGTATGTCCTATTGTATTTATCCAAGCTGTCCTATAGGCCCATAAGGCCTCAAGAAACCTATTATCCCAGTCTTTGTGATGCAGCTGAAAAATCTTAGTGAGGATAACCTCTATCAACTTGTTGGTTGATTCTACTTGGCCATTTTCTTGGGGGTGATAGGTGTTAGGAAAAATATATGTCGTTATAATAACGTTGTAGTACTTGCCCAACCATTTAATTTTCAACCCGAGGTACGTAGACTGACGAAGCACACACACTGTATATGCAGGACTAAAGTAGAACTAATCTAATCTAATCTATGTTGCTGAAATCAAACTGATCTAAGAAAGCATTGAAACACTAACTAG
>SNQJ01S0038088.1:5893-25674 GCA_010110895.2 Picea sitchensis | reverse complement strand
AGAAAATAAAGGCTTCAAAATTTCCTTTATAGATGGAGAAGTTCTTATGTGGGCTAAAGGAGAAACCATGAAAGAAGCAATCGTCATTGGAAAAGAAGAAGGTGGCTTGTATAAACCAAAGGGTCACTCAGAAGCAACCATGACCCATGCCATTGAGAATCCATGTGAACTTTGGCATAGAAGATTAACACACATCAACTACAAGGCACTACCATATATATGCAAGGTAGTCACAAGTCTACCAGAACTCAAGGTTGATCATGAAGGTGTATGCGATGGATGTGCACAAGGGAAGAACATCAAGAACCCTTTTCCAAAGAGAGACAACAAAGAGTAAGGAGTACTATAACTCATTCACTCAGATGTGTGTGGGCCAATTCCATCATCCTCCAACAGTGGGTATGTATACTATGTATCTTTTATTGATGATTATTCTCATAAAACCTGGTTTTACTTGTTGAAATCAAAAGATGAAGTATTCAGTAAATTCAAGGAATTCAAAGCCTTGATAGAGAATCTTTCTAAAAGAAAGATCAAGATACTCAGGTCAGATAATGGATGAGAATACATCTCAAAAGAGTTTGTATACTATTGCAAAGATATCGGGATTAAGAGGGATCTCACCACTCCTTACAAACCTCAACAAAACAGTGTGGTAGAAAGAAAGAATAGAACGATAATGGAAGCAGTGAAGACCATGATCCATGATCAATATATTCCAATGTGCTTATGGACAGAAGCAACAAAAAACATCAACATATGTTCAAAACCGATTGTCCCATAGTTCACTTGGGTTCAAGACCCCTGAAGAGATGTTCTCTAGAAAGAATCCAAAATTAAGCGATCTCAAAATATTTGGCTGCCCAATATTTGTGCATATTCTGAAAGAGAAGAGAAACAAGTTGGACCCTTCAGGAAAGAAGGGAATATTTTTTGGATACTGTGAGGTCTCGAAGGCCTTCAAGGTTTATATACCAGGTCACCATCATATTGAGATCAACAGGGACGTGACCTTTGATGAAGACGCAACACTCAAGAAATCAAGAAGATTCCATCTTGAAGAAGTATATGAAGAGGGACCTGTAGCTCCCAGAGTTTCAGAATTAGTGAGGAAGGTTCCTAGAGTTGTAGAACCAGTGAGGGAAGTCATAGATTCCCCTGATGAGAAAATTATAGAATATCATGACATAGTCGAATTTCAAGAACCTCCTTAGATGATGATCTCCCATAAGAGAAATCTTGCTTGGGCTAGAGAGCTTATTCAAGATGGAGAGAAGTATGGTGTTCTCGAAGGAACCACGAGACAAGTAAAGAGACCTAAGCCATTCTCCAGTTATATGGCTTTGATGTGTGATCTCTTAGAGAAGGAGCCTACCTTCTTTGAAGAAGCCATTCAGAAGAAAGAATGGTCAGATGCCATGACAGAAGAATACCAATCCAGAATTAAGAATGATGTATGGGAAATAGTTCCTAGATCGAAGAGCAAGGACACAGTATCTTCCAAATGGATTTTCAAAATAAAACATGCTACTTATGGAAGTATTGAGAAGTATAAAACAAGGTTTGTTCCTCATGGATTTTCTCAAAAGGAAGGCATTGACTATGAAGAGACATTCGCTCCTGTAGCCAGATACACTTTGATCAGAACCATCATAGTCCTTGCGACTAAGATGAAGTGGAAGTTACACCAGATGGACGTAAATACAACCTTCCTTAATGGTGTTATCGAAGAAGAAGTGTATATAGAACAACCTCAAGGATTTGAATTTGAAGACATGAAGAATCATGTCTGCAAGTTGAAAAAGGCTATGTATGGGTTGAAGCAAGCCCCTAGAGTTTGGTATGGAAGAATAGATAGTTTTCTGATGAGATTGGGATTTACCAAGAGTAAAGATGATTCTAGCCTCTACTTCAAAGTTATGAATGACGATCCAATGATATTGCTGTTGTATGTGGATGACTTATTCTTAATTGGAGAAGAAAATCTCTTCACAGAATGTAAGAAGAAGCTCGCTTCATAATTTGAGATGAAAGACCTTGGCCTAATGAATTATTTCCTAGGTCTTGAGGTATGGCAGAGCCCAGAGAAAATATTCCTTAACCAAGGGAAGTATGCAGTTGAAATCCTGAAGAGATGTGATATGTTGGAGTGCAAGTCCATGAATACACCCATGGAAATGAAGCTGAAGCTTCTGGTCAACACTTCATCAGAATTGATTGATGCCACACTGTATAGACAGATCATTGGATCATTGATGTATCTAACAAACACTAGACCAAGTATCTATTTTTCTGTGAACACGTTGAGTCATTTTTTGGTAGAACCTGGACATGTTCACCTAGTTGCTGCAAAACATGTGATGCGGTACCTTAAGGGTAAATTAGATTGTTGTCTCAGCTATGATGGAGATCATGATTTCACACTGAGTGGGTACACTGATTTAGATTGGGTTAGAAGTATCTCTGATAGGAAGAGCACTTCAGGATGTTGTTTTAGTTTGGGATCAACCATGATCTCATGGAAAAGTGGGAAGCAATCAAGTATTTCTCTCAGTACAATGGAATCATAATACATTGCTGCGTGTTTTGCCAGTTATGAAGCCATATGGCTTCATAATTTATTGACTGGTCTATTCGACCTAGAGATGGAAGCAACCATGATCTTATGTGATAACCGGAGCTGTATAAAGATGACAGAGAATCTTGTATTTCATGAGAAGTCGAAGAACATAGAGATCCAATACCATTACATCCGTGACATGGTGCAGAGAGGAGCCATAAAGCTCCAATATGTTAGCACAGATGAACATGTTGTCAATGTGTTAACCAAGACTCTATCTCGTGTAAAGTTTGAGAACTTTCGAGATAAGTTTGGTATAGTCCGAAAGGACCTCCCTCGATAGGGGGAGTAGTGTTGTGTTGATATGACAACCTAGTGTCGTGCTTCCATCTTAATTGTTGTGTGGTGATGTCATCCTAGCATTGTGCTTCCAGCTTAATTGTTGTGTTGTTATTCCAGCTTAATTGTTGTGTTTTGATTCCAACTTAATAGCTGTTTTGTGATTCCAGATTAATTGTTGTGTTTTGATTCTAGCTTAATTGATGTGTTGTGATTCTAGCTTAATTGTTGTGTTGTGATTCCAACTTAACTTCTATGTTGTGATTCTAGCTTAATTGTTGTGTAGTGTGCCAACCTTGTGCTATGATGATGTGCCAGACTAGTGCTATGATGATGTGGCCAACCTCGTGCTGTGATGGTGATGTATTAGTTTTATACTAATCCATATCGATGCAAATTATGATTTCATTCCATTGTGAATGACGATGTTGTTGATGAGAAAAAATTCTGATGATTTATAGATACGCCAGTCAGTGTTCCAAGATGTTGTTGATGATGTTGTCCTCTCACTCACTTGATGTTGTTGATGATGTTGTCCTCTCTCTCACCTGATGCTATTGTATAATACCCTTCTTGTTAAGGGGGAGTGTTGAAATAATGTAACTGCAAAGAGTATTCTATTTATTATTGATGTATTACTCATTAGATCAATCCCCTTTTGCGTATTGACCATGTCAAATATTGTAAATAACCAAATCCCCTTTTGTGGATTGGTAAAACCCTAATTGTAATAGCCAGATTGAGAAGTCGGCCCTGCCAGTGAAAAGTCACTTGCCAGATTGTATAAATAAAGAGGCTAGCGCCTCATTTGGACACACACTCACTTGTTCATCAGAGCACACGTTTAGAGCTGTAGTTGGAGAATAAAGAAGAGAGAGAGAGGCGCATTCTTGGAGAGGAATTTCTATATTTGTTTGAGTTATATCTTGGCATTGTATTGGCTATCTATATTATGGAAGTTTTTGCTGGGTTTTCTCCCCCATGAGGGTTTTCCAGAATAAATAATGTGTCTCTTGTGATTTTGTATTTCTTAGTGATCCTATCTATTCTATGGTTATCTGATGAAATGAAATGAAACTCAATAATAGCTTAAACCTTAACACATGACATGCTCTGAAAATATCTTACATCTTTTCCTCCTGAACACATCTTCTGATTACCAAATCAGGTCCAGTTCGGTATAAGCAATCATCATGCCACATATAATTGGCACTTAGCTGGATAATTCTTTGTTTCTCTCGGGAGGACATACTTTGAGGTAGCTTTCCTGTTACAAGATAGTTGGCTACATTTTCATACTAAGGGGTGTAAGTAGAAATGGAAAATAAATCCTCATCTAGAAAATCATCATCTACTAGAGTATTGTCACCTGTATGAATAAGCCTAGATAAGAAATCAACAACTAAGTTGTCTCTTCGAGGTCTATCAATAATGTTAATATTGATATCTTGTAGTAATAATAGCCATCTAGTCACTCTAGAATTTGTAACAGGCTTGTTCATTAAAAATTTGATGGCTGAATGGTCAATATGCACAAAGACTTCATATCCTGTTATATATTGTCTAAACTTGTTGATGGCATGTACTACTGAAAAAAATTCTTTTTCCATGATAGTGTAATTTACTTCAGCAGGTGAGAGATTCTTGCTGACAAAGTATATATCATAAGGAATCTATCCTTCCCTTTCTCCTAAGACAACCCCAAAGTGGTATCTAAGGCATCTATGCAAATATGGAAAGGAAGAGACCAGCTTGGTCCTCTCAAAACAGGGGCACTTGACAACTTTGTTTTCAAGATTTCAAAGGAGATTTGGCATTGTTCATTCCATCAAAATTCAACATCTTTTGTCAACAGTTTGAATAGGGGGGAAGCTAGCTTTGTAAATCTTTGAATGAACCTCCTATAGTATCCAACATGCCTTAAGAAAATTCTGACTTCCTTCTATGAGGTAGGGTTCTTGATTTGGGAAATAATGCCAATCTTGGTAGGGTCTACTCTTTTTTTGTACCAGAGATGTGGTGACCTAGAACAATTCCCCCAGTGAGAAACATTCTAGACTTTTGATTATTGAGTGAAAGGTTGGTCTCTTTACACCTAACCATTACTTTCTCCAAATTGTCCAATGCCTATTGGAAATCATCCACATACATTGTGAAGTCATCGATGTAGAATTCCACACAGTCATGGGTCAAATCAGAGAAAATAGCCAAGAAAACCCTTTTAAAGGTAGAAGGGGCATTACATAAACCAAAAGGAAGAACCCTATAGGCATAGGTACCCCAAGGGAAGGTAAATGTGGTCTTATCTTGGTCTTCTGGTGAAATTTGGATTTGGTTGTAACCACTAAACCCATCCAAGAAAGAAAAATACTTCTTCCCAGAAAAAGTGTTTAAGAACTGATCTATGAAAGGCAAGGCAAAGTAATCTTTATAGGTGGCCTTGTTTAACTCTCGAAAGTCCACACAAATCCTCCATTTCCTGTTTTTATTAGGTACAATAACTAATGGGATGACCCACTTGTTATTTGATATAGGGTAAATGAAATTGGCTTGTAAGAGTTTCTGGAGTCCTTCTTTCACTATGTCCTTCAAGGCTAGATTCATTCTTCTTTGGGGCTGCCTTATAGGTCTGATTTGATCATTAGTGGAAATATGATGCATACAAGTGTTTGGGTGGATCCCTTTCATGTCGGAGTAATCCCATGCAAAAGCACCAGATTGCCCTTGAATCATCTGTATCAACTTTTGTTGCTGATCTATTTCTAAACTAGCATTGATATACAAAGATTTCCCAGGATTGATTTCAACAGCCTGAACAAATGATTCTTTCCCTTCATCTATTTGTGAAACAATGGCTACTGTAGAAGTGGAAGGGTGCCAAATTTCTTGAAATTTGGAGCTAAAGATATGTGTATAGTTAGGGAAAGATTGAGGATATTCAATGCATGCTAAATCAACCAAGAATAGAATTAAAATTTGTTCTTCAGTTTGATATTTCACTCCTTTTACTTGTTCAAGTGTCAACAAGGGTTGAGTACAATCCTCCTCCCCATAGGGATTCTCCAACTAGAGAGGAACTTCAGTGGCTGGTTGGGCGGGGGGAAAAAGGATAAGTTTTTTACTTTGAGTGCCATTGGAAATTGTCATCTCTCCAGATCGAAAACTAATAAATGCATCAGCAGTGGCCAACCAAGGTCGACCGAGTACTACTGGGTGTGCCATTTTTGAGGAGTTGGGATGAATTACTAAGAAATCAATGGGGTATTCCCAAGAAGCCAAGGTAACTGTTATATTGTCTAAACTTCCTGCTGGGGTGATGACTGATTTTTCTGCAAGCTCCATCACAGTTTTTGTTGGTATTAGATGATCTAGTTACAGTGTGTTCATAGTGTTTACTAGAATAACATTTATTGTTGCCCCTAGATCAATCCGTGTGTTTGGAAAATCAACACCATTAATTTCTATGGTTACCACTGGGTTCTCTGGATCACTATACTTAGATGGAATTTCTGTTATAAACTCTGACAACTGTCCAATCACCTGTATGATAGAAGGCTCCTTCCTCTTCCTCCCTGGCTTCTTAATGCAAAGGTCCCTTACAATTTTAGCATAAATAGGTATATCTTTGATGGCCTATAGTAGGGGGATCTTCACACATATATTTCTAAGTTCAGCCTCTATATTGTGTCCTAGAGGTTCCTCAACTTTCTTTACAAGTAGCCTTTCTATATAATGAGGAGTGTTTGTTTTCTGAGGTGTTTCTGTTGCATGAGAATTGGGAGGAGGATCTTATTTTTGTACAAGGGTGTTTCTTTCTTTATTTAATGGATTAGCCATTTGTTCTTCTCTTTCTACTGTTTGAATATCTATTTGTTCTTCTTTTTGTTCTGTGTGATTATCTACATGCTCTTCTTCTTGAATAACCATAGTAGGATTTGTTTTATTAACAACCCTCCTTGATCTTAATTCAATTCGACTAAATGGAGCTGGAGTTATTACATAAGTGGGGAAGGTTTGTACTTCAAGGTTTTGTACATGTTGTGTAGGCTTGTTATTCGGGTTAGGGATAGGTTGTGAAGGAATAGGGGTAAGCCGAGGAGGATTTTTAATGGGTGCAACTTGCATTTGTTGCTGCATATTTGGATTCATAGGTAGTGCAAGTTGTTTTTGCAGCTGTGGAGGTGGAAGAAGTGCATGAGGATTAAATCCCGGGAGAAACTGAGAAATATTTGAAGGGTATTGTGGGTAGGTGGGAAAATTTGTTGGCTAAAAGGGGACATTCCCATATGCAGGCCCTCTCCATCCTTGTTTCCAAGATTGGATTTGTGGTTGTTGTGGTGACCATTGAGGATAAGACATGGGAGGTACCCATAGCTGTTGTGGATATTGTGTAGTTGGGTCTACAAACATATTGGGATTTTGTTGTCTCCATGGTCTCTTAGGAGGGTAGGATGTTTTAGGTTCTCTGCCTCCCTTGAATATGGATTTAAGTCCAGGTAAATAAGGGAACTCATTAGTAGGGTTATCTTCTATACAAAGGCCACATATTTCAATAACATTAAGGGGGGATTCCTTTTTAGGATGATTTTTCCTACACTGGTGACAAAAAATTGCCAACGCAACATTTTCTTCCTCTTGTTTTCCTTTTAATTTTTATGGTATCAAGTTGGGAACTGATGATGTTTAGGATGTCTATTTTGAATATCTATAACAAATTCCCCAATTCAATCCTAGTAACACCTCCTGATGTGGGTTTAACAATTCTATTTGTAGGATCCCTTATACCTTTTCCAGTTTTGGCTTGACTGCGAGAGTATCTTTTACAATACTCTGCTATGTCTGCAAATGGATTTTGATACACATCCCTAGAACTCATGAGGTTTAGTAATTCAATGCAGTCATCCCTTACACCCTTTAGAAATATAGTCCTAACTATAGCTGTGTCTAAGGAAAATTGCTTAGTCTTTTGGTAGTTATATAGGAACCTTTCTAGGTAGTCTTCCAGGGTTTCTTCCTCAGATTGCTGCATCTTAAATATGTCATTCCTAGCATCCCTAGGTCTACAGTAATATTGATATTTCTAGAGGAAGGTCTACTTCATACCATCCCAAGACAATATAGTGTGTTCCCTTAGGCTCATAAACCACCTTAGTGCTGAATCTTCCAGTGTAGCTGGAAATAGTTTTATTTTTTGTGCATTATCAGTGTAATTATAACTTCTACATAGTTTATCAAATTCAAACAAAAAGGAGTCAAGATCTTCTATTGACATACCATGGAAGTGAGGCAATGAGGACAATGGAATGTTCTTCATGGAAACATCTCTAGAGATTTCCAATATGGGGAATCCATATGTCTCTGTTTCATTAGCTGTATTTCCTTATTCTTCTGCCATATCTCCAAACAATTTGTAGGGTGGTGGTGAATCCTCCCAACTAAGTGATGGTTCAAACACTGGGTTGTAAGGTGTATCTAAATGTTCCAATGTCTTGTGTGATTCCCCAACAAAAGATGCAACTTCCTCTATTGCTACCTTTGTTTCTTTTCTGGCTCCTTCTGATTGGGTCGCTAGTGCTTCTCCTCTTGCATGTTGTATTATGCTTTCAATCTGAACAATGTTTTCAGATTTAGTTTCTTTGATTGTTGTTTCAATTGCTACTTTTGAGCTCTCTCTTCTGAGAATTTTTTTTTCACGAATTTTAGATGAATTAGTGTGTGGGGGGGGGTTTGTTGTTTGTTTTTCTGTTTTTTCTGCAATTTTGGGAGCAATACATCTTCCTTTATTATCTTTGTACCTGCTCATAAAAGAATTTTCAATACAAAAAAAACATAGATTTCTAACTGTCAAAAGTAACAGGGCAACCTGACTTTGGAGAAACCCCACCAAAGTGGATGCACTGGTTCTTACCTCTCATCTTACCATCTTCTCTCTGCCCTCAAATTGTCCTTAAATCCAATCCAAACTTCATCAAACCAATCAAAAAAATTCAAAATGCTACCTATTATCATTTACAACTCCCCAACAATGACGCCAAAATGTTGGTTTATAAATATGTTCAATATATTACACTCATTTATATGTCAATCCAAGATTCATAATCGAAAAAGTTACTACACTATATGTGCCAAGAACATGTAACCTATCTATGTGTGTAGTATATAGTTTAAGAAAGAAATATTTAATAACATAACACTTCGTTTTTAAGATTTCTGAATACTTCACATAACTTCAAACTTAGAAGAGAAAACTGATAATAAAACTTCTCAAGAAAAACAATTAATCAAAGGATTCTTTCTTAGGTGAAAAGTCTGTTCATTCCAAGCTTATGAATTAGAGAGATGAACTTAAGATCTTGTTTCTTGTAGCAATCAAAACACTAATTATCAATCAACTTCAGTCACTCTTGAAACAAAAATAAATTCTCACTCTATTCTAGTCAAGCAAACCTTGTTTAGTACAAGGAACAGTTCAACATGATTGAGAGACTTTATTATGGAACATGAAGATGAGATATAAAGTCCTCTGGTTCCTGCATGTACTGAAAACACTACAATCATAAAATCAAAATATCATTTTCTTAACAATCCCACACTTCAAACAATTAAATGGTGATTTGCAATATTTGAAAAAGAAAATATCTATTCGATCTAGCATTTGATTACTCACACCAATTCAGAAACAAATGATTCAGAGCTGAACTCTTGAAATGGATTTAAAATCATTGACAACACACTACTATGAACTATTCACACAATCACACAAAGAATATACAGGGAGGTTTTCCTTGGTTGGGGTGGTGGGCCCTTTCCGAACCAACTAGGAACCTCTAAAAAGATAACAGACTAAAACGTTCAAATCATACTCAAGAATTTGCACAATAGATCATTTGTATTACTTCAACTGGTAAATTGAATCAACAGTTCATCATCTTGTACATAGAAACAATATGTATTGTTTGGTTCTGACAAATTGCTTCATTACATTCCTAATTATCCACTATCTTATCACCTATACAACATCCCTTATAAAGAAGGTGAGCCGATACTATCAATATATATGGATAAGCATAATTTTTTTAAAAAAATATTACAATTGGAATTTACATCGAATCTCTAGAGATGGAATCCATCCTCATGACATGAAATGCATGAGTGATGGAGTCTATTGTGATCTAGAAAAATGATTTGGAATCTTTGTTCCAACTGCCTTCTCAAAATCTCCATCGACATACTCGTTCAATAGGTGAATTTTGGAAACAGGGGTTTGGTACCGGGATACACACAGTCACGAATCTAAGTACCAAATTAAACTTGGTACCAGATTACGTTGTTGATGGTAGTACCAGAATGTTGAGGTACCAAAATACACTATATCTTGTAGTATCAGAATAAACTTCTTAGGAGTCAAACGATTAGGATTATACCAAATCAACATTTTAATCGAATTAACTCAAGAAAATTAAACAAAACATGCTTTAATCATAAGTTACCTCTTGTGTATATGAACAAGGTCATCATGTATGTTTATGGAGGAAACAATCAAGTATAGGTTTATAACATAGGCCAAATATGATCGGATGCAAGGTAATATAGGGTATTATAAGTGTCAAAATGGAGACTCAATATTCATGATGCAGGTTTTGGCCTGCAATTTTTTGCGTAAATTTTGAAAGGATGAGGTACTAGTGGTAGTCATCTCTGTGATAGAGAGATGCAAGGAAGGCATACAAATGAATTGGGATACCTTCCTTGTGAATCAATTCTTGCAGGACTGCACATAAGCCCAAGAAAAAATCATGGAATTTCATTACACGTGGCTACTTATTCTTATTGTGTTGGTTGGATGTCAGGAGCCTGCATACTACCAACGCATGCGTGTTTCAGGTTGCAGTCCATTAGCTTCTAGATACACCAACTTATGGAACTGCACCATAAGAAGACGACATATTGATACCAACATTATTTTTTACTCATTTTCAGTTCATCACCAAAGTGGTCGAGACTACAATACGAATTACTGAGGAAGCCATTATCGACTACCAGGATGTCCTGGGGTGTAGAGCCAACATGAACCACCTCTACGTGGAAGCCAATAACGATCCCGTGCAACAAGAATTACCAACCGATTATCGTCTGATAGTGGATGAGGTGCATGCCATAATTAATGATTGGGAGGATGACTGAAAGAACCCAAATAACAAGCTAGGGTCCTCCTAAGAGGATTAATACCAAGAAAAAAACAACGAGGAAGAGGCTCAGGGCCGAACAAATGGCGCAGAAAAGCACCAAGGAAAAATTAAACTCGCTAAATTTGGCCTCAAAAGGAAAGATTAGGAGCTAGAAAAGATAAGAGGGACACTGGAAAAGATAGGGGGAGCACAAAAGAAAGAAAAAGCACAATTCTAGACCCCATTTTATATCTTGAATGATGATGATATGGATAACCTTGGGTTCTTGATCCATGATTCCACCGAAGAGCTTTGGGGGGAAGTTGCGACAAAGCATGAGGAGCGACAAAAGAAGGTCCAAGGTTAGTTGGGAGTCTTGCAAGAGATTTTAGAAACAAAATGCATTGTGAAATACCCCAAGACAGGGGACGACCCATCCACAACACAAAGGGCAGTCGAGGCCAATGCACAAGAAGCTCTAATCCAACCCTCAGGGGAGCATCACACTATACAACTTGAGGTAGCCACACTGGAGTTACCAATGGGGGAATTACAAGAATAGATCGAGGCCTTAGGCCAACTTAATGTCGTCGTGTCCATCTTACCCATCCACAAGGTAGAGGAACTCCAAGGAAATTTGGTTCAAAAGATAAGGCATTGAGGCAACACTGCACACTAAGACTTATTCAAATTGAGGGATGAAAGCACCCACATACATATGCAGTATGATATGGCCCTATGGAAAAAGAAGGATCTTGAAGACAAAATGGTAGAAATTTTGAAGACCCAAGAGAGTGCAGAATAAAGGGCAACGAAAGCCCAAAAGTAGAATGATGATGTGGATGCTATGGTACAAAATGTTAGAATAATGTTGATCTTCTTGTCTAACCATGGATAATGCTACACCATTGTCACCCAACTATAGGCACAAATCCACCCCCAAGCACCTTAACCTTTGACAAAAATAATGATTCGAGGAAGCTAGACTATAACCCATAATGAACAGATAACCAAGAGAGAACAACTTATCCAAGGGTAGTGCACAAGAGAAAGTACGAGAAAGACTGAAAAAAAGAAAATTGTACAACTACAATTTCTCCTCCTCCTCCTCCAAACTTGCACACTTTTCCTGGGTGACTAGGAGTGTGTGAGTGAGTGAACAAATGAACCAAGACATCCTATATTTATATTAATCTGTCCAATGACTTTTCTGGCTGGGCCGACCTGAATTTCTGGTAATTATATTTTCTCTTTACCTTTTTCCTATGAAGCTAACTTGTCTTCCTCGAGGACAATAACTTAATATTATATACTCTACTGAGCTGACATGTCTTCTAGGGTTTTCACACATATGTTTAGGGTTTCTCTTGCTTTCAGAACATTCTATTCTAGTCAAAGTTTACACATGGAGGTTAATACTTCCTGCAACTACCATAATATCAACACAAAATACCTAGGCTGATGTCCAACAATTATACAGGAAAGTACCCGAAGTACCCCTAGTCACTGAGGCCACCATGGAAGAACAACTGCTGAAGATTGGGGATTTTATGAAGAGATTCTGAGAGCAGGTCCAGGATCTCCAGCAACATACCACACCATGCACGCCACCTGAGGTGCAAGGGTTAACACTTTTTTGTGGTATGTAACACACTAATGCACTTTAATAGTATTTAATTTTATGAAAATATTATGCATATAGTTTCTTAAATATTAATTCCTTATTATATAACTAATAGCTATCAAATATTCAATGCATATCTTGCATGTCTTAAAAAAAAGGGTAAATAAATGCATGTCCCATTTGTGGTCCTAGGATGAAATCTCATCATTCAAGAAGTTTAGGAAAGGATGTGTTTGATGAGTATAGACACTTCCTCCCTAAGAACCATAAATATCAAACTAACAGAAAAACGTCTTTTCAATGGGAAAGAAGAGACTGCAATAAAACCAAGAAGAATGACACCTCACCTATGGAAGTTGGAATATAATATAAATCATCAAGGTAAGCAATTTGACTATGTATCACACAAAATGTTTTACAATTTTTATTTGTATTGAATTATGTTTATCGTATCAAACAATTATTGTTGTTATGTTTCATAAATTAGGTTGTCAAGGAATTGATGGGATTCCACGAGGAATGAAAAATTACCCCATACAATTCAGTAGGCTGCCTTACTATGAGCACCTACAAATAGCTCATTTGTTTGATACAATGCATATCAGGAAGAATGTAACAAAAATCTTGTGGAGAATCTTAGATGGAAGGAATGACGAAGAAAAAATTATCAAAATTTGTAGTGACATTCAAGAAGTCAATCATGCAATGCACAATTTCATTGATTCAAGTAGAAATGTTGGAGACCAAAATAGTAGTCTTCCATGGTTATTTACAGAGAAGGAAATTAATGTTGTAGAAGAGGTGATTCAGAAAATTAAATTTTCCACAAGATTTTCTTCAAACATAAAGAATATCTTAACAAAGAAAGGTGAATTTGGTGGGGTAAAAACTCATCAATGACATACCATCATTAAGGTAATTATTTTGGTAGATTTCTATATTGGTACAAATAAATTTTTTTAGTATTTTAATTTTGTTTACTTTACAAAAAAATAATCATTATTTTTTTGTAATTACAATATGTTCTACCTCTATCTTTCCATGAAATCTTTGACAACAATGTAAAACAAGTTATATATGATCTTGGAAAATACACAAGGTAAGAAAAATGTTTGCTGCAAAACTTGTCATCACATGTTTTACTTGAAATGTATATACTTTGTTGTTGAAACCTATGATTTGCTTATATAATCATGTGTAGGTGGTTGTCATCTAAAAAATCCATAAAGAAGATATAAAATATTGGAGGAGAGAAATTCCTCATCTAATGTGTGAGATGCAGAAGTATCTACCTATGACATTTTTCAATGATTAAGAACACTACCTCATATACCAAGTTGAGGATATTGAAATGTGTGGACCTATACACACAAGGTCAATGTGGATGGTGGAGAGGCACTTGAATTCATTGAAGGATTTCATTAGAAAAAGAGCATGTCCTAAGGGTTCTATGGTGGAGGGATATATGGCATATCAATTCTTGTTGTATATTAGTTAGTATATTCCTAAATTAGCAACAAGAATGAAGGTGATTCGCATTTGGGATGTCAAATCCATCAACAGATTTGAAGGGGAGGTCTTGGTTGGGAAAGGTATAATGAGGAAAGTGAACGATAATTAGATGGTAGGTGAGATATATAATACTTTACATTATTAATTTTTATCTATATTGTACTTATTTAAATTTTATTCTTCCATTAATTATTAATCTTCTTTGTTAGTATTTTTTATTCTTTTTTCATATAGTTGGTTGAGAGTAGGATGCACTACATTTATACATCACAAACAATATTGATTGGATGAATTTAGGGATAGATCGATGTAATATATAATGTAATGGTAGGTTATCATGGGAACATGTGGCTACATCGCTTAAATAAACTCATCATAATAAACATACCAATCTTACTCAGAGGGAAAATGATTTAACATATTGTTTTAAAGATAAACAAACAAGCATATATATAATTCACCCACATCATGTTTCAATTATTTTCCATTATATTAATCTAGGTCATGGTGTGTTTTTTTTTTTATAAAGTTTTACTAAGTCTAAATATGTTTATTCATTGACAATGCATTTTTTTTTACGTATCGAGCATATTGTAGTTGAAACACCACAAGGCTATGTGGTGAAATGGTCCTAAATTTCACATCATAAAGTTGGATGACAAGAATAAAATCTCTGATGGTGGGATAATTGCAGTATTTCAGGTCACCAATGTTTACTCTAGAAGTAACATGCATCCAACAATATTTGAAAAATAGATATTATGGGTATTTGAAGGATATTATTGGGTGTGACTTTAATTCCTTCAAGTTAGTTTTGTTCGAGGTCAAATGGTACATGTTACAAATGAATGAACATGATCCTGAAAGAACTATTATTGAACATTCCAATGGATTTATCATGGTTGATATAAGGACATTTGAGCCCAATACATAAACTTATGTTCTTCCAAGCTAATGTGATTAGTTCTTTTATTCATAGGCTCTAGGTAAAGTAGGTTGGTCGTACGTTGTTAGATATGATCCATGAGGAAGGCCTATAAGTATAATGTACCAGAAAAAGATGATATTGAAGAAGAATAAGATGCAAAGGAGCATGAAGTAGATGTAATGTCATACAAAGAAGTCTAAGAAGTTTATCCAGATGTAGATGAAAATTATTTTCTTGATGATGATACTGATGATGAAATTATGTTCGCAAATGACATTGATGTCGGTGTTGATATGGCCAATCCTTTCAACATCAATTATGAATCAGATGATGTATATGTAGAGTGGGATGAAAAAGAAGGTAAATGATAATTTTCATTGTCATCATCATCATCATCATCAACATCATCATTATCATCATCATCATCGTCATCATCATCATTATCATCATTGTCGACGTTGTCGTCATTGTCATCACCATACTCAACATTGTCACAAAATTCTAAATCACTCAAAAGTAATGAAAACAAGAATTAACTATATAACATATCCGAATGGAAGTGATTTGTTATAACCCCGATCAAGGCATAATGAAAAGGAAAACTAAAATAAATATTCTAGTGCATCTAGATGGAAGCAATCTGTGTAAACCCCGAACTAGGCATAATGAAAAATACAACTAAATTGTTGCGAAAAGGAAACACACATTGGCTACTATCTAATATTGATGGAAACTTTGTTGAAGGTATCTCACATCCTTTTGCTGTATTAAATCATTAATAAAGGCACTCTACATATAGCTAACCAATTCAAATACTTCTTTGATCACACATAAGAACTAACAAAAAAAAAATTGAAGACTATCGAAACGAAAAAAACAAGTGTTACAAGATGATATAATTTACTAGATATGAATGAATAGTTAAATGAAACCCGTAGACACAATAATCAATCCATATAATGAAAATATGTTACAATATAGATACAATACTGAGATCAAATGCACATTACACCAGAATTATGACCATAAGATCCAACAATATATTTCGTATTAAATTGCAAACAGAGTTCAAAATTACAATTCCTCATGACTCTCATTGAGTAAAGCCTTTATATAAATTCATTACATTTTTTCTTTAGAAAGGAAATATCGAGGATATCCATGAGGATATATGATCCTCAGGATGTTCTCAATTTCATATAACAAACTAAATTTATGCCTTGTCCTTTTATCATGGGGTGCTACACTTGTGGCAGTTTCCTTGTCATCATTACCCTAGTTGGAAGCACGAGATCCTGTTGGAGCTTTGTTTTGGGGATGTGTTGGCAGCCCTACATGTTTTTTCTAGTTTGAATGACAAATGACACTTCCTGTAGTTTCCTTCACCTCATGCTATAAATATTACTATTTGGGGGTGATTATTGGATTATAAAATAAGTTTGATTATTCTTGTTTTATTTTATCTCGCGTTTTCATGCTTGATTCATGACTGAAAGCATGAATCAAGCATGGAAACTTAATTTTGTATTATATCCCTATTCAAAGCCTGATTTTTAAAGGTTCATTGTGCTTACATCTACTTCATATTTCTTGAATGATTTTCCTTTTGAGTTTATCGAATATCGATATATTACTCATGTTGATTTGAATTTGGAATGTAAGCATATTTATTTGAATCCTTTGTAAATCAACTATAATGCCAAATATTGTTTTGCATTTGGATTGTAAAAACATATCCATTCCAACCCTTTGCAAATCAACTATATCCATTACATGACGTGGGAATTAAACACACCAAAATCGTATCCTGTACTTTATTTTGGCTGGCAGAATGAATTGACGGGCTTCTCATTACGAGTTAAGGGTTTGTGTAGTGCTATGTACTCGAAGATTTCATTACTAGGAGTGTTCAAAATCCATAACCAATACCTTCATGTGTATGCTATGATCACGCGGGTGTTCTACTTGTTTTGTTTCCATGGTATCTTCTCAAACTTGTCCCTATTACTTCTGACATCTAAACCCACAACTAGCTTGGGTCGCCCTTGTCACAGTCTAGTCATACTCTCAATGGCTCCTGTTGTTCTAATAGAGCCGAATGGATCTCAAGCATTTCTGTCTCATGATGATGTAGTCAAGGATTTGAAAGGACAAGGTTGGGATATTTTCATTAAGAAGTTCAAAGGGTATAACCTTCACGTGGCCAAAGAATTCACCCAAATGTTTGATGGATACAGAGTGAAGGTTGGTGATATTCAGTTGGACACGAATGAAGAGTTTTTGAGTGAATCAATGGGGCTTCCTCTCTCTGGTTAGTAGTGGTTTAAGAAATCAAATATTGACGAAGTTCCCTGGAGTCTTTTCATGACCTCCAGAAAGATTGATTGTTGTGAGAAAGGTATTCCTGTTTCCTTGCTTAAGGTTAGGTGGCATGGTCAGTTATCAGTTCTTAAACAATTTATTAACCGTGAGGTACGTTATGGCCTGGTTTTTCTTTACCATGTGTGATTGCTTATGAACTTTATAGGCTTCCATTTTAATGTGTCTCTTTGTTTGCTAAGAAGTCTGTACAAAATATCGAAAAGATACAAGAAGCAGAGCCTCGACTCTAGCCTCTTTCACCATGGTTTAATTAAAATATTTTTGGTTCATCGTTTGAAAACCCTAGGTGATGATTGGGATGGGTTCTTAGCTCGAAAAAGTTTTGTTATAGATTTTCCTATAGAAACCCCTATGTTGAATAAGCCTCTGTTGGAGAAACATTTTGATTTCTCAAGTGACAAGCCAGATCCTTTGAAGAAAAACCCTCGTCATGAGGCATTACCTGATAAATTTTTACTTTGGCAAAAAAATGTTGGATCCGAGTCAAATGAAACCATTGAGCATGAATTAGTTTCCGTCCTTAAATCCATTGTAAAATCCAATAGTAAAGATCCTTGCAAACAATCAAAATAGAAGCAAGCAATGTTAGGGTTCCGAAATAAAAGGGTTGGTCAACTCATTTCGAGAAGTCTGCATAATCGATTTAAGCCTCATTTGAGCTCGATCAATACGATTAAGATCAATGAGGATTCAAATCCAGAAATTGAGGATTTTCTCGTAGAAGAAGATCTAGATTGTCATAAGTTGGACCCTAATCAGCCATACGACTATGTTAACAATCTCCCACTGTGTCTTGAGGATAGCAAGGGTTTTACTGGTATTAAGCTCAGTCAAGGGCTGACAACAGGTAGTGTTGATGTTCTTTCACCCAATTATATGCTCCCTCGACAGATCGACTCTGCTGTTAATTAATGGAAGGTTTGCTTGCATTGGATTGGGCAGTACTATACTGATATCCCCATTCTCCAAGCAAGAATCACAACACTCACAACTCACAATGAATCGTTGAAAATAGAAAACCATGACCTCAAGGAAAATGAACAGAGACAAGCCAAGCATCTTAAGAAGACAGGAAACAATGTGATAAAGAATGTAGACATTGTGAAGGCCATAATAAATTCCAAGATATCTTGATCCATGTTTAGTTATTAGTTGAATGGTAAGACAATTTTTATTACATTCATGTTATTTTTTAAATCAAATCGGTTAAACTTGGATTTCTTTTACCAATATAAGACTGACTATAGAATCGTGAGATTATGTAGCCAAGTCATTTTCATATAAAATTTAGTAATTATTTGTTAATAAAATATCTAACTTGTTCCCATTTCATTTTTCAGGACATGGTATATCTGATGCTGATCTTATGGGATGGAACATGTTTGATCTAGTTGATTAGTTTCTCCTTTGGTTTATTTTGTAAATAGTAGAAAAAACTTTCATAAATTTTGAAGATATAGTTTGATCATGAGTGGCTCTAGGCCCTCTATATTTGTAATGTTTTGATCTTTTGGTATTTGATCCTATCTTAGAATATAAGGAGTTTAGATTTCAAAAAACTCTTTAAATACTCTCTATTTTGTAAATGAAAGGCATCTTGGCCTGGAACCAATTATGAATGAATGATTTTCAAGACTTATGGAACAACGTACAACTTTCGGATTTAGTCCACTGCAGATGTTGTTTCATTAATGTTTTGTTTTATTTAATCTTTGATGTATTAATATGTCATGTAGCTTTAGACTCTTGATATGTTATGTTTCAGGATATTCATGTTATAAACAATGATTCATAATTTGTTGTTCCAGATATTCACACTGTGATCATCTTCGTTAATTTGAATATCAGGATTTCTATTTGATGTTTAAGTTGGATAATGAAGTGAATGTATTACACGCAGATTTCTCTGAATGTAATTGTTGGCAATCACAATATCACATAATTAATATGTGTTCCCTTTTCATTTTCTAATCCTGGCTGCCAATACATCTTCTGAATTTATTCAGAAAGGTTTTAGTATAAAGTCTATTTCAGATTTATCTCGTAGGCATTGCAGCTGGATGTCCTTCATTCATACAGAGGCTTGGACACATCTCATGAACTAACATCAGGTTAGCTTCTTTGTATTTCTGATTTCTATCAATTATATATTAGTGAAACTAGAAAGTTTAAGATTAGCTTTTGACTATCTGTACAACTGCGTTTCATGGTTTAGTTAATTCAAGATTTGTTAGATTTATAAAAAGAAAAACAAATATTTAAATGTGC
>SNQJ01S0038087.1:78803-89052 GCA_010110895.2 Picea sitchensis | reverse complement strand
CTGAGGGAAACTTCATTGGCATGGGAGGCCAACGTGGATCGTGACAGATTGGGTCGTTTAATAACCTTGTCAAGTCTGGAAAATGTAGAGTTGCCAGAAATGGTAGTTTGGGTTGTTGACTATGTACATGGAAAAAGGAGCCTAGATTTTGGTTGGCACCAAGTTGCCAGGAAAAGTTATTCTTCCAGCCAGTGTTCTAGTAAAAATCTTGGTCATGGCCAGCGTACAGATACTGTTCTTGTTGAGACATGATTTATTGACTCCTGTAATTGGACATTGAGGGCTGATAAGGGATTACTCCCGAAATTGTGTTCCAAAGATTCTAGAAAGGGTTGTCCCTTGCCGATCCGGTGGGCATAGGTGCAGAGTCTTGCTCGGGGTTCCATTGACCATGGAAGGGGTTTCCCCCGGTTGGCATCCCTGAAGAGGGGATTGATCCCTACCATGGATTCCAAGGTCCTTGTGAGGTATTTTCCCCCTCTGCAGGAATAGTACCCTGCACAGTATTTTGTTGTCCAAAACCAGGCTTTCCCTCGGCCGAAACAACAGCTAATGAGAACGCGTTGTTACCAAATGCACCGAACAAAGAGAACGAAAAAGAACCCACCTGTGTGGTGTTGGAAGAAGGTCCTTGACTACCTTCTCTCGACAAGTTGTAGCTCATGTTTGGACAGACCGACTGCTGAGAAGCGTTGTCGAGGAAGGGGGACGATGGAGGTATATGACCCCTGTCGTAAGGGAAGGCATTATAGGGGCTGAGGTGCCCCCCATGGACCCTTGCAGAGGAGTGTTTGAGGTCCCTGCCCCCAGACCCATGGTCTGTAAGGTGGAGTAGGATAGGACCGATTTTGTATCAAAACTGGGCATCTTGTATGAGAACGGAGGGCCCATCGCACTCTGTTTGAATGGAGCAGTGATCGCCGCCATAGACGGAATCAGACCACTGCCCTAGGTAGAGGCGGTCGAGACCATAGTGGTTCAGACCTGCGAAGGTGAGTTAGGATGTGGAACACCCCCTATGGTGACATTCGTTGAGGGAGTATGAGGTCTCTCGGATGAAGTAGCAACATTTTCTTCATCGCTACTTGCAAGACTATTTGACGCTCCTGATGAGTTACCCTTGGAGGGACAACTTGTATCAAGATGGGCACCGACAAGTCAGTGATCGGAGAATTAAGAAGACCAAGAGCTTCCTCTCCAAGGCCGGAAATGGTAGGCTCCTCTAGATTCGAACGTTCTCTTCTTGGGGATGGATCAGGTACAGTTTCTTGTGGCTCAGTTGCCTCAAAAGACCCTTGTTGTTCTATTCTTCACCTTAGCGATGGCGGGGGTGGCTCCAAAGTAACCGGCAGCAAGCCCTGAAGCCTTCGCGACCGACGGAGCTCCTGATCTTCCACTTTGTGAGAATATCAATGACACACTATGGATTTTAATAGCATTGAAAACCAACACACACTAGAAAATTTCCTATGAGATAAATAAATCAAACCACTAACTAGTTGGAAGAACAGTTACACCAGCCAACACTAGAGCAACTTACTGGTGCAAGTGAAACTCGAACACGAAAGCACCCTCTGGGTATAATCTGCAAAGCATGGCCCGATGTCTGCCCTAGGTACCGTGGTATACCCCTGTAGTCATCTGTGTAATTCACTAGAATATAGGCAACTAGGCTGCCAGTGTGCGAACAGTCACCAGGCGGGTACAGTCGATAGTCGGGTGGACCGCAATGAGCAGGGTATCAAGCTCGAAATATATCAAGGGTATCGAAAGAAAGTGTTCTGAAAGATGACTGAGGACCTCGAACATATTCGAGACCCACAAATATCCATGGAAAATGTTATTGACAGAATCCCAAGACAAGTCCTCTATATGCATTCCCCACTACGCCTTGTCTGTCTTTGGAGGGGTTATCTCCGCTACCTTTCCGCACGCAACCTCGTGTTTAGCCCCTATGTTAGAGGTGGGTCCTAGATAAATTTCACGTTTACTGGACTTTTGACACTCCCTAACAAAGAATCCTATGTTTGTTTTATAGCCTTGAAGAGTTTCCTCTCCAACCTAAATCAAGGCTCTAGCCTAGAATAGTTGATGGACCCTAGAAACACAAAGTCTAATAAATTTTAATTTATCGTTAATTTTAAGTGGATTTTTTTAAGTCAAGGGAACGGAAATGAAACCAATGGTGTGTTTTAAGAGACAAAAGAGAAGAGCATCAAATGAAACTGAAAACAAAAACTACTTCTATTTGAAAAATAAAGATTTTCAAATCTAAACTCTTTAACCAACTTTTCAAACTAACTTTTTTTCTAAGATCTTTTAAAATAAAAACACGAAACAAGATTTCTCTCAACTATGAGCTACTTAGTGTTCTAAGTATTTAGTAAAGAACTTAAGAAAACACACTTTTTCCTGACAAGTAAAGCAACTAACCTAACTACTTAACCAAACAAGGAAAATAAATATATATATATTTTTTATGCTTCAAAATAAAAAAGTTGAAATAACTTCTTTTTCTTTTCTCCTAAAGAAAGTAAAAGGGAACAAGTGAAGACAAGATGAGACCAAAAACTGGCTTCTGGTATACTGCGGATTACAGGGAGTTACTGACGATACTAAACAAGTTGATCAGAAAATACTCACAAACTCATCTCAAACCCTTACAAAGAAAACACAAGAAATCTTTAAACGAAAAAGCTAACTGATGTCAAACCCAAGCTAAAGACTGTAACAACAAAGACCAGGACTAGATCAAGAAAACCCCTGAGAAGTATGACTTCAATCAGGGAAGAGGTTGAATACCTCTTCTTGAAGAAAGACTTTCGTGACATAGGAACGCTACTGACACTTCAATAGCCTACGTATGTACGTGGGTTGTCCAAAGGTAGGGTGTGTATGTACATGTGCAGACCCACTGTAGGCCGCGTACACCTCTGTAACTTCTCAAAATGAAAACTAACAATCAAGGCTGACAAGGCAGGGAGTACTGGTATGGCAGACCAAAATCCCTTAAAGACTCAAAATCTTACAGAAAACACAAAAAAGGTAATCAAACCAATTACAACACCCAAAAACTATTTCCTAAAAACTCTAGAGGCTTCCCCAGTATGGTCGCAAATTTTTCTATAGTGGGAAGACTCCCCTATGGACTACACTAAGGTTCAACATGTAGGTAGAGCTAAGCATCTAAAGTCTCCTACTCTTTATACTACCCCGGAAATACCACGCATTCATGCATAAAACACAAAGATAAAAGGATCCGGTAACTTTACCTTAAACTCTGTGTCCGATGTCGATCCTTTTGCGTTCAGTTGATCCTCAACTGCAAATCTCCTCACAAGTCGACCTGCATTCAAAAACAGACAAACAAATAACTACGAACATCCATATTATATATGAATTATTGAGTTAGATGTCATAATAAAACATGAGTCAAACATAAATATTGAACACATCATATGGCGGGACAGTAAAAGTACTTCTTTTCATTAATCTCACAAAGTCACTTACAATGAGATCGGAGACTGCTCCTCAAACCTGGTCCGAGATCCTCTTCACCAAGCTCCAGTTGCTTCCACGTATCCTTCTCCTCTCACAATTCTCTCTAGGTAAATGGCATAGGCTTATGAATGAGGAAAAAGGCAAGAAATAGGGAATTCTGGCTCAAAACTCAAAATCTGGCTGCAAATTCTTGGGGCAAGGGGGGAAATTTAAATGGGACGAGGTTCATTATTCTTATGATTCTTCTTGTAATGACACCCCAACACCTCCTTTTATATAACAAAAGGATGGTTATTCGGTTGGGTGACGGGCTATAGGTGGTGGAACAGTTGGGAAATTGTCCAATAACCTGTAATCTCAACGAATTCCTTGCAACTTTTTAATTTTTGCAACTTTTGTGGGTATACATGGGATGTAATGGTGCATCTAGTGTATATATGTGAGTTGTAATGGTGCAACAAGCATGTGTACATGGGAAGTAGTGGTGCAGGGTGCGTACATCTTCAAAAATATGGTTTTTAAGAAGAGTTGCTCAGTGATGGCTTGGTAAAAATAACAAGTAAGATGGCGTGATGCCAGGTATGCATGTATGGTGCAATTTAGGGTTATAAAAGTAAGAATTATTCCCTACATTTTTGTTGATCCATTACATAAATATGCAACATATCCTCTAAAATATGATTCGTTCTTTTAGTTTTTCCATCTATCTCAGGGTGATATGTTGTGCTAAAATTCAATTGCGTTCCCAAAGCCTCTTGGAAACTAGTCCAAAATCGTCCAGTAAACACCGATCCTCGATCGGATATGATATTTCTTTCTACACCGTGCAATATCAAAATATCACTAACAAAAAATATAGCTATGTTTGGCGCCTGATACGTCATATGTACTGGAATAAAGTGTGCACTCTTCATTAGAGTGTCAACGACTATAAAAATTGAATCGTGTATCCTTGTCGTCAGTGGAAATCCAACAATAAAATCCATCGAAATCACTTCCCATTTCAATTCAGGAATCGTGTGTGGCTATAAAAATATCGTTGGATGTCTATGTTCATCCTTCACTTGCTGACATTCCAGACATCTTGCCACATAATTTACTATGTCAGTCTTCATTCCTTTCCAGAAGAATAAAGGATTAAGGTATGCCTTCATCTTCATGACTCTTGGATGAGCCATGTATACTACTCTATGAGCCTCAATTAAAATCAAACTTATTAATTCATCGTTAGGCAGTACATAAATTATATCGTTATACTTGAACAATCTGTCATTGTCAAATGAATAACCTTCATACCTCGGTACCATCATGGTATCTTTTGAGGTATTATCCTTAACTTCTTTGTATCAATCATCGTCAATCTGTAAATCTAGAATCATTTCTCGAAGATTCGTCTTAAGAGGCATTATTGAGAATATGTGTGGTCTCTGACTCAACGCATCTGCTACTATGTTCATCATTCCTTTAATGTAAGTAATCTCAAAGTCGTATTCACTAAGCAGTTCTGACCAATGCCTTTGTCAAGCGTTCAAGTCACTCTGATTAAAAATATGTTGCAATCCACAGTGATATGTCTTTTGTATTTAATTTGAATTTTCATCCAATCAAATAATGTCTCCAAACGCATAAGGCATATACAATTGCTACTAACTCCAAATCGTGTGTAGTGTAACTCTCTTCATGCCTTCTTAATTTCCTTGAAATGTAAGCGATCACTCGACTGTCTTGCATCAAAACTCTGCCTAGACCTTCCTTGGATGCATTTGTGCACACCAAGAATTATTTCTCCATGTTGGAACCTTTAGAATCGTCGTTTTCGTTAACAACTACTTATAAATATTTTTAAATGCTTTTGCGCATTTCTCTGTCCATACTAATTTCTTGTTTTTCTTATGCAATTCTATAATTGGATTTTCTATCTTCGAAAAACCTTCGACGAAGCATCAATAATAACCTTCTAACCCCATAAAGCTACGTACTTCTTGTACATTTTTGGGTGTTGGCCATTCCATAATAGCCTCAACCTTCACTGGATCCATAGTGATACCTTCCCTAGATATGATATTTCCAAAATAATGTATCTTCGACTGGTAAAAAGAACACTTCGATAGTTTCCCGTACAACTTGTTTTCTCTTAGACACTATAAAACTAGTCTCAAGTGTTCATCATTCTCTTCCTTCGTCCAAGAATAAATCAGTATGTCATCAATAAATACTTGTAAAAACTTTTCCAATTACTCGCAGAATACCCCATTCATCAAACTCATGAATACACCCCGGGCATTCGTCAGTCCAAACGGTAAAACAGTAAAATCGTAGTGTTTGAATCTCATCTTAAATGTGGTCTTAGGGATATCTTCATCCTTAATCCATAACTAATGATATCCTGATCTCAAGTCAATCTTCTAAAACACATTACTCCCTTCATCTGATCAAATAAATCATCTATTGCTAGAAATGGATATTGGTTCTTGATTGTATCTTTGTTCAATTGACGATAGTCAATGCAAAGCATCCACGATCCATCCTTCTTTCTAACAAAAATCACTAGCGCACCCCATGATGATACGCTTGTATGTATAAGTCCCAAATCCAACAACTCCTTCAATTGCATTTTCAACTCCTGCAATTTTGGTGTCGATATCCGGTATGGAGTTCTTGCAATAGGTTCAGTTCGAGGTTTCATATCTATGGTAAACTCCAATTCTCTTTATGGTGGACAACCCAGTAATTCCTCAGGAAATACATCTACAAACTCCAATACTACATGGATATTTTATAATCCTTTCATGTCCCATTTTTCTCTATGGTAAACTCCAATTCTCTTTATGGCAGACAACCCAATAATTCCTCAGGAAATACATCTACAAACTCCAATGCTACAGGGATATTTTATAATCCTTTCATGTCCCATTTTTCATTAATTGATAGGATGTTGTATAAATTACACCCTTTGCACATACTTTTCTGTAATTGTAAGAAAGAAATAAACCTCAACGACACTACCTGGTTTCTTCCTACAATTACTCTACTCTCAAACTTAATTGTTTCATCTTTCAATTAAGTATCGCATCGTGGGATTCTAACCAATCCATCCCGATCGCTATATCATAATATCCCAATATTGTAACATACATGTTTACACTTGTCATGAGGTCACCTAAGTTAATGTTACAATCCTTCACTTTTCCTCCAAATTTTTGCTTGGCACCCGATGCCATTTCCACGTGTCTAAAATCATCTTGTTAGACTTCCTTTACCTTGATTATTTTAAGTGAAACACTAGATATAAAATTTCAATATCTCTTGGATCTATTAAATACTAAAATGTTGATCGATGATCATACCTGAGGTCTCAAGAACGGTGGACTAATGCTCGGCCTAACGATTATTCACCATTGCATGTATCCTATGGGCCTTGCCCAAATATCAAATTGTCGTAGGTCTCGATGATTCGAATTCTCTTTCCTTCTAAATAGGATAGTCTCTTTGGTAATTTGGCTCTCCACATGTCCAGTATCCATTCTTCAGTCTGGTGCTCCTAGTCCCAGAACTAGAAGTTGTTGGTCTAAGATTCTAATGTATTGGTTTGTTCTGCAGACCAGGTCTAAACGGTTGTTGATGCTGCAGACGATGCTACTGTAACTACTATGGTGCTCTGTAAGGATTCCTCTCTTGAGGAGACTATCATCATGGTGTCGAGAATACAGGTCCTTTGGGTGTATCACGGTGTCCAGAGGCATGTCTAGGTGGTGTCTGATGTTGTTGTGCTCCTGGTGTCTCATGTCCAGTCTGTCTAAAAGGAGTCATGCCTTGACCCCCACTGTTCATCTCTTATTCATCAATGAGAGACTTCTAAATTTCTTCGTACAACATATAAGGCATCAAGATCCTCCCTTTCACATGAATGTTGAATTTGAGGCTGAACACAAACTTGTTAACCTTTAGTTTATCAGTGTTTAGATATGGAGCATATCTAAGTAGCTCCATGAACCTAGCCTCACACTCTGGTACTGTATGAATACCTTGTCGTAAGGCGTTGAACTCATTAAGATGGCACTCAATGAATTCATCTGACAAGTACCTCTCTGAGAATAATTCCTCAAAAAAATCCCATGACATATCTTCAACGACTATGTTTAGTTGAGGTAGGTAATCGCATAGTGAAAATCAAATCACCATGTTCTCCAACCATGCCTCAGTGGCTAAGCCATCTGTGGCACCCCAAAACTTGAGAAATTTCACTTTCTCGAGTTCTCTGTGTATACTAATACTACCTCTTGGAGTGAGTTGTGAACCTTCATTGGGCACAGACGCTCTACCCTCATCTCTATCCAAGAAGTTGATCAACAAATTTGACATCCTCTGGAAGGATCTCATCATACCTACCGCATCTCCCAGAACAACCTGCTCCTACTCAACAATTGGATTCTCTCCAAGTGAAGTCGATCCCTCCTATGTGGATTCTCTCAGAGGAAGCGTACCTCTTGTTGGTTGTGGAGATTGATTATATTCTTGTTTCATAGGTCTTTTTTTACAGTCGTGTTTATACCCCATGAATAGTGTACACCCTTCCATGTGGGGGGGTTGCAGGGGGGGGGTTTCCCCTTTTGCAGGGTCCGAGGGTCTCACCCCCCCGGTTGGGGGGTCCACGGGCAAGAAATCCCCTGGCGGGGGTTCGAGGGAGAATCCCTAGAAGGAAAAATTTCCTTGTAAATGTATATTGTAATTTCATAGTAAATCTAGACCATTCATTATAAGGTCTCAAATCTGACGATAGAAGTTATGTTAGGGTTTTTTTCCCTAGAAGGAAACCCTCTTTTATGAGGGAAATGTATTGCGGCTATGTATCATTGTGAATATTGTATTCTGAGAGAGGAGACTGTAAAAGAATGAAGATGAAGTTACAGCGGGTGTGTTGTAGGTAGTGTCCCTTCATTTTGCTGGATAATAAAAAGGAAGGACCTGGAAATTTCTATGGTGGACGTATCCCACACTGGGTGAACCACGTATATCTATGTCTCTATTTTATTATGTATCTTATGTGTTTTATTTCCGCATTTGTTTTTATTTATTGCTACGTGAACCTATTTTTCTAACAACTGGTATCAGAGAAAAATGTAACTCACAGGAAAAGAGGGTTCCTGGTTCGAGTGGGAGCAATGGCGGAAGATGGAAAGTTTAGGGTCGAGAAATTTAATGGCCAAAACTACCATTTGTGGAAGATATAGATGGAAGATTATTTATATCATAATTTCTATTCCTACCATTGGGTGGAATAGAAAAGAAGCCAACGGCCATGAAGGACGAAGAATGGGAGGTTCTTGATAGAAAGGCACTAGGAACAATACGGTTGAGTTTGGCATCGTCGATGGCTTTCAATATTAATAAAGAAAATACAATGAAGGAGTTGATGGACACATTGGCTAAACTGTATGAAAAACCCTCGGCATCCAATAACTTATTTTTAATGAAGTGATTATTTAATATGAAGATGTCAAAAGGTGGGTCTGTTGCAGATCATTTAAATAAATTTAATGCGGTTACTAATCAACTAAGTTATATAAAAGTGGACTTTGATGATGAGGTCAAGGCTCTTCTAATTTTGCGCTCATTGCCAGAAAGATGGAATGGCTTGGTCATGGTTGTAATTAACTCTATCTTTGGTTCAAACACCTTAAAATTTTACGATGTTGTTAGTGTTATCCTTAGCGAGGAAATGCAACAGAAAATCACATGTGTGACATCAGGTAATGCGTTAAACATGGAGAACAAGGGAATACAAAAGGATAGAGGAAAGGACTCATGGAACCGTGAGAATTCTAGGAAGGGAAGAACCAAATCTAGACTGGGAAATATAGAGTGTTGGAATTGTGGGAGGAAAGTACATTTGAAGAAAGACTGCAGATCTCCAAAGAAACAAAGAGATGGATAGTAGGGGAAAAATCAGGAAGCAAATGTAGCAGGTGATCATGTGTTATGAGATGCTTTGATTATTTCAGTAGATAATATTTCTAAGTCTTGGGTAGTAGATTCAGGTGCTTAATTTCATGCCAAACCCCATAGGAAACATTTTCTAGATTATGTTCAAGTTTATTTTGGACAGTTTCATTTGGGCGATGATGCACCATGAAAAATTGTTGGAATGGGAAAAGTAAAAATAAATCAAAGGAATGGAAACCAGTGCTTGTTGAAAGAGGTAAGACATGTTCCATATCTAAGGAAAAAACTAATTTCAATGGGGAAGTTGGCAAGTGAAGGTTGTATATCCATATTTACAGATAAGGCATGGAAGGTCACCAAAGGATCATTGGTGATAGAAAAAGGAGAGAAGGTAGGTACATTGTATTTATGTACTGGTAATATTGATTCTTCTATCTCTTTAGATTATACAGGAGTGGATACAACATTGTGGCATCATATTCTTGGACACATGAGTGAGAAGGGAATGCGTATACTTCACAAAATAAATAAAAATCCAAATCTTAAACAAATTGATTTGGATTTCTGTGAGCATTGTGTTTATGGAAAACATAAGAGAGTCAGATTTCTCGGAGTCAGAAAAGAAAAGAAGAGTGAAAGGTTAGAGCTTGTGCATACAGATGTATGGGGACCAATTCAGGTATCATATCTTGGTGGATCTTTTTATTATGCTACTTTTGTTGATGATGCAACTATAAAAACTTGGGTTTATTGCATTTGACAAAAATATGATGTTTTTGATACTTTTAAGAAATGGAAAGCTTTG